>VYZT01039587.1:57433-70546 GCA_013400735.1 Pomatostomus ruficeps
GGGGGAGATGGTTTGGGATGAGGAGATGGTTTGGAATGGGGGAGATGGTTTGGGATGAGGAGATGGTTTGGAATGGGGGAGATGGTTTGGGATGAGGTGATTTGGGATGAGGAGATCGTTTGTGATGAGATGATCTGGGATGAGGAGATGATTTGTGATGGGGAGATGGTTTGGGATGAGATGATTCAGGATGGGGTCCATGCAGGGCAGGAAGCCAGGAGTGCAGGAGGAAGAGGCGTCCGAGAGCGTTTCCTCCCCTGCCAGGGCAGCTCGTGGGGACAGCAGCTTCTGGAAAATTCCCCTTTTCTTCGTCCTTCCCCCTCAGAGATGGGGGTAGTCCCTGCAGGCTTCCAGCTCTGGGAGCAGGCTGTGATTTCAGCGGGCTCCTGAGAGGGTGGGGTGGGGTTTGTAAGGGAAAAAATCCAAAATAAGCCCCTGTGCTGGTGCTGAGCACATTTGGCCACCTCTGGCCTGGGATTTGTGTGCTCCCTCCTCCATGGCAGCTCTGAAGCATCAGGAATGGTGATCCCGGTTTTGGTGGGGGGTCTGCAGACCCCTGGGCACCCAGGGTCCGTCAGGTGATGGGTGAGTTGGGGTGAATCTATCCCAAAAGTGCCCCTGTGCTGCTTTGAGCCAGATTGCCAAAAAGTGGGATTTCCTCCAGAAAAATCCAGAGGAAAAAACGAAACAGGACAGAGAGGGAGAACAGAGGTTGGAGCTGCAGGGACGGAGGTGACCCCGCAGTGGGACAGGGATGCTGCCAACCCCTCCGAGTGCTGCTGCAGGGTTTGGGCTGGGTCCCACTTTGGGGACCCCCATGGCTCGGCAGTGGGATGGTTTTGCACTTCCCCTTCACCTTGTGGGAACAGAGCAGAGGTTTCCCGAGCGGAGCAGTGGGAATTCTGGCACGGCTGGCGTGCGGAGTGCCGTGGAAAAGCTGCTCCAGGGCGCCGGGAGCTCACGCCAGGGCCCATCAAGCCAGCGGGTGAAATGCTGGCAGGAGGCTGGCAGCACACAGGGGGAGGCTGCGGAATTCCTCCAGCCCGGGAAAACCCCTGAAGCTGCTCTGAAACCCCAGAAAGCAGCTCTGCTCCTGGCTGGCTCTGGCAGCGCCGCCGAGCGGGGCTGCGGGATGGTTTTGGGGAGCCAGAGGTGAGAAACTCTGTGGTTCTGAGGTTTGAGTTTGGTCAAAGTGAAACCTGCAGGGAGGAGGAGGAGCCCACCCTGCGCAGGGTGCAGCTGAGGCTGAGCTTCTCACTTGAAGCTCCGCGGCATCACCTGGGCTCTGAAACTCTTCCAAATCTCAGAGCAGGTCCCTGAAGAGAAGATGCACGTGGTGATTTTAAAATGCTCACAAAAAGAGATTTCTGTGTGCTGTCCCCTGTGCAGGGTTGGGGGGTCTCAGAGGGATGTTTGTCCTCGAGTCCAGAATATAAAAAGAAAAAACAATTCCAGTTACTTTTTGATAAAATCAGAGCTACTCAACGCGCTTGTCCGTGCTGCATTCTCGTGCTCCTATATCCCTGTGCCTGCAGCTGTGGCAAAGACACTCAGGAGGGATTTATGGATAAAATAGAGCTGCATGTTCTGACACCCTGGGGTGCCCATTCCCGGGGATTCCCTGTGCTTGGAGCCCAGGGGGTTGAAGANCTGTGCAGGGTTGGGGGGGTCTCAGAGGGATGTTTGTCTTTGTCCTCGAGTCCAGAATATAAAAAGAAAAAACAATTCCAGTTACTTTTTGATAAAATCAGAGCTACTCAACGCGCTTGTCCGTGCTGCATTCCCGTGCTCCTATATCCCTGTGCCTGCAGCTGTGGCAAAGACACTCAGGAGGGATTTATGGATAAAATAGAGCTGCATGTTCTGACACCCTGGGGTGCCCATTCCCGGGGATTCCCTGTGCTTGGAGCCCAGGGGGTTGAAGAGGCTCGGTTGCCTGGCCACGCTGGGTGAACGCAGCTTGATGTGCTTGGATTTGCCGCAGGATGCTGCTGATTTCTTGGATCCGTGGGTGGATCTTTGGGATCTCCAAAGATTCAGCTCCCTGGGTGTGCCCCAGCCAGGCACTGCCGGGTCCGTGGCACAGCCAGCGATGGGAGGGGAAGGGGCAGCTCTTGCCCCATCCTCCCTTCGGGTCTCTGCTGCAAATCCAGAGCAAATTCACCCGGGATCGTGGGCCGGGGGCTGTTTCCATGCAGCCCCGGGTTTGTGATCGGGACAAAAGTGAGGACCTGACCTCTTGTGGCCACAGCATTACCATGGCAATCCTGACACGGAAACCACGGGCGAACCAACCCTCGTGTGCTGCCCGGGTGCTGCCCTTCTTCCGCTGTCACCACCCATCCCCTGTTTGCTGTGGGCAAGGGAAAGGGAAACCTCCATCATTTCAGGTTCCTTGTGTGGGGAGCACGTGAGATTCCTGAGCTGCTTTTGAGGAATGAAAGCAAAAGGATTTTCACTGCCGAGCTCGTTCTGGTTTAGAGTCACCCACGAAGGATCGTGGGGCGCTGCTTTTACCTGATCCACGGGCATTTGGGGTGAGGATTTGGAGCCTGGGCACCCCAAAGTGATGCTTGGAGCAGTGGAGGAGGAGGAGGAGGGTGTTGGCAGCAGCCTGACCCGTGCTGCTGGTCCCGCTCCCCTCCCAGCCCGGCCCCGCAGCCCTGCAAAGCCCCAACGCCAAGGGCTGACTTAAGGAAGGGAGTGGCAACGCAAATTTAGAATTTCCTGCTGTTTAATACCCAGAATTGATTTGCTTTCTGATTAAGGAGGAAGAGGTGCTGAGGGAAAAAAAAAAACCCCAAAAAAAAAAAGCGGAAGCAAGGGGCTGTGAGCGACTTTTCAAATCTCAGCTGGTGTCAGGGATGGGCTCTTGGGGTGGCCCTGCGGTGGCAGCTCCTCGAGCCCTGGAGTGCTGCAAACCCCTCTGATCCCCGTGGATTTGCTCCATCCTGGGTGTGCAGCTCTCCTCAGCTGCAGCAAAACACAGCTCGGAGAGTCTGTTTGTGCCTTGAAATATGTATTTTTTTTTTTTTAACTTCCCCTCTCTCAGAATCGGAGCGCCGAGCTGCTGAGTAAACTCCCAGGATACGCCAGGAAAGGTTTTCCAGCAGAGCTGGGTCACTGTAGTTTTACTGGCAAAGCCTCTTAGGCAGAAATGAAGATTATTCTGGCGAAAGCTTACGCTGGTACAGTTTATTCCGGTACAAATGAGCTGTCCTGGGAAAAACAAAATGAAAAAAGCGCTGTTGGAATTGTTTCTGCTCTGGGACATTTTGCGGTCTAGAAATGTTAAAATCACAGCCCTCGGTGAGAGTGCCGGGTCAGCAAAAGCTGCTTCAGCTGCTGCCGGGCAGCAGAGCTTGGAGTGACACCCCGAGTGCTGGGGGACAAAATGCCACAGGGAAGGGTGGCCAGGGCTGGTGGCATTCCGGGTGTTCCTGTGGCATTCCCGGGGTTCCTGTGGCATTCCCGGGGTTCCTGGAGGCTCTCACCTGCCTGGCCGGGATGAATCCAGCCCTGGATGGTGGCTGGGGCAAGCTGGAGGTTTGTGCTGAGCGCCAAGGGGTTGGAAAACAGCAGTGGAGCTGCCCAGGGGTGTTGGGCACAAATATTTCATTAAGGTGTTTTTTCCCTTTAAAAAATCATCGATAATATTGTTATTCTGATTTTTATTATGATGATGATAGAGTTCTGTCTGAGGGAAGGGTGATCCAGCAGTTGAGGTGCTGGATTTTGGAATTGCCAGGATCTCTTCCCAGCTTTGGTTTCGATTTCTTGTGTGGCTTCGGTGAAGGTGCCACCAGTGCCTGGTTTTGGGGCTGCTGCTGCTGCTAAAACCTCCATGAAATGGGAATCCATCCCAAAAATCGTGGAAAGGTTGAGGGAAAGGGCAGGGATGAGCACCAGGAGAACAGAATCGGGGTTCCTCGCTGGCTCTGGTGCCCAGGGGATGATTCCAGCGCCCACCGGGCTCCCTACAGCCATCCCTGTGCACGCATCGTGCGCCCCTGCCCTAAATGTCATATTCCTTGGGAAAAAACCCCATGCAGAGTCTGTGGCTGGCGGCCTCATCGTTTCGGAGGAGGAAAAAGAGCTTCCCTGCAAATTCTTCAGCTGCTGACGAGCTCTGGTTTCTGATCTCCCGACTGCCATGGGGCATCTTCGGGGATAGACAGAGGTCGTTGTGCTTAGACAAAGGACACACACAGAAAATAGCTGCGCTTGATGGGTGTGACAGAGGGGAAATGCTTTCAGAACTTTTTTTTTTTTTCCTCCTTATTTTTTTTTTTAATTTAGAAACTCGCACAGAGTTTATTTTGGTCAAGAGATAGTCACACACAGCAGCTTTAAATGGCAGAACTCCTCGAGGAGAAGGAACAGTCTCACACTGCTTGAGCTGAAAACGCCTTTGGGGGAAATGCCTCCTCTGCTGCAGCCCAAGTGGTGCTCGTCAGTTTGGCAATTTATTTGTTTTTATCAAGGATATTTCCTCAATCTAGGCTTTTTTAATTTTTAAAAAAATTTTTTGGTCATTCTTTTTGCTGTCAAGGTCCTTTAGGATATTTATTATGAGGGCAGACTCCTCATATCCCGCTCCTCATTCCCATCTCTCCACCTCGAGTTATATTTCTCCAAACCCATCTTCCCTCGAGCCAGGGCCTGGCAGCCTCAGGGCTGAGTTGTCTGGAGTGGACTCCTGATTTTGCCGAGTTTAAAAAGCCATCTTTGCTTGCTGGATGTAAATGTTTCCCATCGCTCTCCCAGCGGGGTTTTGGAGCAGGGAGTGCTTGGATGAGGAGTGGAAACCTCATCCAAGGATTGGGTCATTAAAGTGGGAGCAGAATGGGTGAGGGGAGCTGATCTGGTGGGGTGGGATGTGCAGGGCGCTCTGGAGACACCCAGGAATTGGGATTTCAGGAGAGGTGCCGGCCCCACGCAGGCTTTGCTCTCCGATGTGCTGGCAGTGACCCTCCGGTGACCTCTCCTGCCTTAAATATCCAGGATGCTGCAGTGAGGGGATTCTGGGTGCAGCAATCAGATTCTGGGTGCAGCAGTGGGATTCTGAATGCAGAAATGGGGTTCTGGAGGCAACAGTGGGACTCTGGGTGCAGTGATGGGATTCTGGATGCAGCAGTCAGATTCTGGATGCGGCAGTGGGGTTCTGGATACAGATATGGGGTTTTGGAGGCAGTGATGGGATTCTGGGTACAGCAATGGGATTCTGGGTGCAGAAACGGGGTTCTGGAGACAGCAGTGGGGTTCTGGATGCACGGATGGGACTCTGGAAGCAGCAGGGGGATGCTGGTTCCACATCTTTGCCAGAGCAGCGTCGCTGCCTTGCTGAGCCTCCTCTTCCTCCTGTGGGGGTTTCCCCACCAGGATTCCCACCAGGATTTCCCACTGTGTGACATTCATGTGCCAACTGCTCCAAAATCCTGGGGGGACAGCTGATCCTGATGGGTGCAAGTGACTGAAGACAGAATTTTCCAGACTTTGTTTCACTCTGGGGTCTGCAGCTGAAGGCAGCGGCTCCCAGAGCCACCATGAGCACCCAGGTGGCCGTGCTGGTGCTGGGTCCCCGCTGTGAGCTGGGGGTCCGGGTGGGTTTTGGGGGGAGCTCAGCCCACGCCACCCCCCCATCCCTGCCGCCTTCCGCCCGCCCCTCCCCGGGGGCCAGAGCCAGCCCCTTCCTCGCTGGGGATTGTTTTGCGAGCAGCGTGACAGGATGGGGAGGAAATGTGCCAGGAATGGCTCCGTGTCTCCCCTGGGGAGAATCGGAGTCTATTTATAAGCCCCCCTTCCCGCCCCCCTCCTCCCGCTCCCCCGGGACAGACGGACACAGCCCGTCCTGCTGCCTGCAGAGCTGCTCCCGCTCCCCCCGAGGCCAGCAGGAGCGTTCCAGAATCCCAGGTTGGAAAAGACCTCCAGGACCCTCAAATCCAACCCCTGAATGTGCAGCGTTCCCTGTGGATGGACACACACCCCACGTGTGTGTGACACCCAGACCGAGCCACCTCCCCGGCGCGTGGGCGCTGCTCTCCCCGCTCCCCACGCGCGGTGATAAATCCAAATTATCCCGCAGTGTGGAGGGGAGCAGCTGGAGCAGCCCCTGGCAGGGCTCAGAGCTGGGGGCAGTGAGGAGGAGGGCACCCATGCTTGGCTTGAGGTGGAAATGCTTTTAACGAGGTGGAAATGCTCTCAGCATGTGTCTTCATGCCTGGATAGATACTCCAGGAGGAGATGGCTTGGAAAGATGGAGTTGCACTGGGAATTTTGAGGGAGAACTCCAGCAGAATGTGGCTTGGGAGGGTGGAATAGCACTGGGAATTTTGGGGGAGAACTCCAGCAGAATGTGGCTTGGGAGGATGGAATTGCACTGGGAATTTTGCGGGAGAACTCCAGCAGAAGGCGATTTGGGTGGATGGAGCTGCACTGGGAATTTTGCGGGAGAACTCCAGCAGAATGTGGCTTGGGAGGATGGAGTTGCACTGGGAATTTTGGGGGAGAACTCCAGCAGAAGGCGATTTGGGTGGATGGAGTTGCACTGGGAATTTTGGGGAAGGAGCAAGGGGGTGCCGTGTCCCAGCCTGTCCCACCTGGGTGACTCAACCCCCCTTCCTCTCCTCCTTCTCTTCCAGATTTCTCCAACCAGGTGAATTCCACATCCCTGAACTCCCCCACCAGCCGGGGGCCCATGGCCACGCCGTCCCTGCACCCGTCCATCGGGCCGGGCATCGGCTCCTCGCTGGGCTCGCCGGGCCAGCTGCACTCGCCCATCAGCACCCTGAGCTCGCCCATCAATGGCATGGGCCCCCCGTTCTCCGTCATCAGCTCCCCCATGGGCCCGCACTCGATGTCCGTCCCCTCCACGCCCAGCCTGGGATTCGGCACCAGCAGCCCACAGGTGAGGGGACAGCGCTCAGGGGTCACTGCAGCCACCTCTGGGGGGTTCCTCGTCCACAGAGGCACCAAGGGGAGGCAAAAAGGAGAAACCCAAAGGGGAAACCGAGCTGGGGGCATCCTGCTCCTCTGGGGGACTGCAGCCGCCTGTGGGGCTGTCCTGGGTGGGCTGTGAGGGACCAGCACGGCTGGAACATGGCCCTGCATTGTCCCCAGGGTGGGGTGGGAGTAGTGACCACCCCTGGGTCACCAGGGGCTGTCTGGGGTTCTCTCCAGGGGTCCCGTCCCCTTCTTGGGATGCAGCTCATGGTCCCCAGAGAACCATGGAATTGTTACGGTTGGAAAAGCCCTGTGAGATCATCCAAGCCCACCACAAACCCACGTCCCCAGGTGCCACAGCCACACACCTTGAACACTTCCAGGGACGGTGATTCCACCACTTCCCTGTCCCGATGCCTTGCAGTGGAGAAATGACCCCTGACAGCCAATCCCAACCTCTGCTGGCACAACCTGAGGCCGTTTCCCCTTGTCCTGTCACTTGTACGTGCCCAGGGGTCCCCTGCCCGCTGCCCCTTTCTCCTCGCAGGGCAAGGACTGGCCTTCGGTGGCTGGAGATTACGTAAAAACCCCTCCAAGCAGGGCGAGATAAGCTCTTTTTAAAAATAGCCAGATCGGGGCGCTGGCCAGCCCCTGCCACCTGTTGCTGGCTGCTCGCACGGGATATGTTTAGTAAAAGGGCAGATTAAGGAATTGGCCACCACCTGCCACTCGCTGCGGGTCTATTTATTCCAGAGAGTCAAGCACCTGCCAGCACCTTTATTTTTAAATATTGGCCTGATTTATTCCCGGGGATAACAGGTCCTTTTTACCACGTGGGACTGTGCTGACTCCCACCCCTGGGAGCTTCCCCAGGATCCAGCATCCCTGTGCTGGACAGAGAGGATTCAGATTTGCCTTTGGATGAGCTTCTCCCGTGCAGGATTCAGCCCTTGGCCCCCTCAGATGTTCAGGGACCTGCAGCCCGCTCCCCGCTGCAGGAGATGAGTGGGGTGGACAGGTCCCCTCCCATCCCGGGGCCGAGGGAAGGGGAACTGAAACCACGCCTGGGAACGGGCAGCCGGAGTGAAATCAGCAGCCCCAGCGCCAGAACGGTGGGGAAGGGGTGGGAATGGGGATGTGAGGCAGCCCAGGGGGGAGCCACAAGCCGGGGGGACAGCAGGAAAGGGGCGATTGTGAGGCGCAGGTTGGGAGCAGGGAGCGGGGGAACTGAAACGAAGCAGAGCCCCAGGGCAGAAGGGGAAGTGAGAGCGTGGTGGGATGGTGCTTGGGAGCGAGCTGGCTCCGGCCTGGGTGGCTCCAGCCATGGTGGCTCCAGTCCTGGCGACTCCAGCCCTCAGTGGCTCCAGCTGTGGTGACTCCAGCCATGGTGACTCCAGCCCTGCTGGCTGCAGCCCCTGGTGGCTCCTGTCCTCAGTGTCTCCAGTCCTTGGTGGCTTCATCCTGGATGGCTCCAGCCCTTGGTGGCTCCAGCCCTGGTAACTCCAGCCATGGTGACTTCAGCCCTCGGTGGTTTCAGTCCTTGGTATTTCCAGCCCTGGTGTTTCCATCCCTGGTGACTCCATCCCTGGTGGTTCCAGCCCTCAGTGGCTCCATCCCTGGTGGTTCCAGCCCTCGGTGGCTCCAGCCCTTGGTGCTTCCATCCCTGATGGTTCCATCTCTGGTGACTCCATCCTGGGTGGCTCCAGCCCTCAGAGCTCCCGTCCTTTGTTCAGGGACTCGTCCTAAGTGGTTTTCCTCGAGGTGACACTCGGGAGGGCTTCAGCCTAATGGCTTCTGCCATCTGTTCCCCGTCTGGCCACATTAGGTCCCTGTCCCTGTCCCTGCAGCGGGCAGAGGCGCCTACCTGGGCCGGCAGAGCGCGGGGGGAGGACGAGGAGGAGGAGAGGAGGAGGAGGAGGAGGAGGAGGGCGGCGAGGCCGATGCTCAGCGCGCCGGGGTAATGAGGCGTGCGGCCCCCGTCGCCGGGCAGGGCTGGCACTGATGGAAGGTGGTTTGCATCAGATGGCAGATGCCACTTGCCATCAGGGCACGCCTCGTCGCCTCCGGAGAGGCAGCAGAGCAGAAGGGCGGGCGGTGTGTGAGGTGCGCTGGCTCCCGGGGTGGGTCCCCTCTGCCCCAGGAGCTGCCAGGATCCCAAAAAACAGGGGACTCGCACTACCCCATGTGGTTCTGCAGGGGTGAGGATGCAGCAGCCCATGGTGACAGAGCTGGAGGTTGTTCCCTCCCTTCAGCACTGGGAGCTTCCCAGGATCTTGCAGGGATTGCAAAAAGCCCCAAATCAGCATGTGGGATCCTTCCACGGGATCCCAGCATCCATGGGAAGGCGATGCTGGGGCTGAGCTGGCCCAGGGATGAGGCAGCTCCTGGTGGGAACAAGTCCCAGTTAGACTGGAGAACTACACCCAGCAGCGCTGGGATTTAACACATTACTTAAANAAGAGGTGCAAAGAATGGGGGTCTCACGGTGGTGAGCAGGGACCCAGCAACTCTGGGATTTAACACATTACTTAAACCCTCTTACCAAAAAATGATGGGAAAACGGGGCAAAACGTGCAGGATTTTCAGCGAGAGCTGCAAGGGAAGGACTTTTCCACGCAGCTCGCAGCAGGGCTGTGCGGAGCAGCCGCCCCAGGCATCGCTGGCAGCAGCTCGGGGCGCCCGGGGGCGAGCGGGGAGAGATCAGACGTGGGATTAGGCTTTGCCAGAGCCGCCGTCTGCCTTTGCACAATGCTCTTTGTAAGGGTGCCCGCGGGAGCGGGGCAGGGCTGGGATGGTTTTTGGATGGCAGGAGGAGGAGGAGGAGGAGGAATAAAGCTCTGCTCGTCAGAAGGGCTGGGATTCGGTCCCGGGTGCTGTGAGCTGGGGAGGGAGGGGAAGGAGCTGCGAGGTGCTGGTGTCGCTGGGGAAGCAGAGCCCTGGTTCCTCCCGTGTCTCGCTGGCCGAGCTGGGGCCGTGCTGTCCCCGAGCAGAAGTGCCAGGGGCTGCTGTCCCCTCCCTGCACGTGCTCCCGGCGGGGAAGGGCCGGGACAGGCGCCAGGGCGGTGTGGGAACCCCGGGGTGCCGGTGCTGGGAGAGGAACCGATGCCCTTCCCCTCCCCAGCCCGGGCTGACTCAGCTCTGACCGGCTGATGCTCCGGGCTGAGGGGGCTGGTGGCACCCACACCCTCCTGGGTTGGTGCTGCTGTGCCCATCGTCCCCCCGATGCTCTCAAGGGGCTGCCTGGGTGGGCTCTGGGGGCTGCTGAAGTTGTGGGAAAGGGTTTCAAAAGGTTTTATCTTCATCAGGCAGCCCTGGCCTCTGCCCCCAGTGCCAGGGATGCAGCGTGACACGAGCCTGCACCTGGAACTGCCTCCACTTCCCAGAAAGTGCTCTGGGAGGAATTCCTGGGGCAGGTCACCCTGCCTGGCAGCTCCCAGGACAGCGCAGAGATCATGTGGGACTCAAAATCCTGTGTTCCTGCCTGGGGACCCTCTCGTCCCTCCCCTCTCTGCTCCATCCCACAGCAGCGAAAGCCCAGCAGTGCATCCCTGGGTGGCACCAGGTGCCAGCTGCCTTTGATCCATCGCCTGGCACAGGCAGGGTGGCCCAGGGAGGCAGATCCATCCCGTTTCTCCGGGGTGGGTTTACCTGGCTCTGTTGTGTGGCTGTCACTGATCTGCCTGCCAGCGATTCCCCACCAGCCTGGAGAGTTGAAAGCTGGAGGAGCGGCTCTCATTGACAGATCACAAGCCCTGGGACTCCCCTGAATTAATTTGTGCCAAATGCAATCGCTGAGATCTCTGTTAGGGTAGGGAAAGGCAGCAAACTGAGGCACGGTCCTGTGTGACAAGCCCGGGTTGGGAGGGTGGCAGGGCTGGTGGCTCTGTGACAGCCCCTGGCAGGCTGGTGGCTCTGTGACAGCCCCTGGCAGGCTGATTCCCCTGGGGACCCCCATAGTCCAGGACCCCTATCCACCCCCAGACCCTCCTGAATGGGGTGAGCTCATCCCCTCACAAAGATGGGTCAGTCCTCCCGCTCTGTGCCTCAGTTTCTCTTTACACACAGCCCAGGAACCTTTCACTCCACACCAGTGCCCCAGTGCCACCCAATTCTCTGCTTGTAGGGGGCCAGGCTCAGCAGGGAAGGAGGGAGAGGCATTTTTGGAAGTGGCAGAGCCGTGTCCCACCCACGCCAGCGCTGCAGAGCCAGGCCCTGCTGCATCTGGGATCTGTTTATTTGCCGTTATATTTATTATTATCCATTTATTTGGAAGCTTTCCTTAGGAGAGATAGTGCTGGAAGGATATCTGTGAATTGCCGAGCTAAACAAGAGTGTCCTGGCCTTCATCATCCCCGCCAGGGCTCGCTCCCAGCCCGCAGGTCTCCCACGGGCTGTCACTTTGTCCCTGTGTCCCGTGGTGGGGTGAAGCTGGGCTGGCTGCTGGGGCAGTGGGGGCTGTGCTGGGGCAGCGCAGTTTTCCTTCACCTGAAATCGTGGAAAAACTTTCTTTTTGGATGGGCTGGGACAGCCCTGTGTGGCTGCTGGTGGTGCTTGGGGGCCTGGCCGTGTCCTGTCCCTTCTGTCACCCTGCTGCCAGCTCAGAGCCACCCAAGCTCCTGCACCAGGGCAGACGAGTGCTCGTGCCTTTGGGCTCTGGGCTCCTGTGCCCAGATCCTCTTGGCTCAGCAGTGCTGGTCCCCACTGGAAGTTTGTCCCTCGTGTCCCGTGTCTGAGTGACACAGCCCCACTGTGTCCCTGTGTCCCCGCTGAGCCCTGTGCTTGTCCCTCCGCAGCTCAACTCGCCCATGAACTCCGTCACCAGCACAGAAGACATTAAGCCACCCCTGGGGCTCAATGGAGTCCTCAAAGTGCCAGCACACCCCTCAGGAACGATGGCCTCCTTCACCAAGCACATATGTGCCATCTGCGGGGACAGATCTTCAGGTGAGGCTCGGCCTGTGGGTGCCCCGGGGGAGGGCTGGCGTCGGCTCCCTGGCTCCCGGCAGCACAGGGAGTGCCAGGGGGAGCAGGGGATGGAGAGTCCTGGTCTGGCCGATCCGGGACACCCCAGATCCCTGTTCAGCAGCGGGGTGACATCCTCACCCTGCTGGCATCAGGGGTGACCCCTCTCCTCATCCTTTGATCCACGCTGGTGCTGTCACACGGTGCCACATAAAGAGCTGCTGGTGACACCGAGTGTCTCCACTCCTGGGAGATAAAGACGTGCTAATTCCCTTTATTCTCGTGCTTTTCTGAAAGCTTCCCGCTCTGAAGAGCTCTGCTTGCCTGGGTTGTGAGTCCTTCGGGACCCCTGCTCTGCTCCAGGCTGGGAGTGGAGGGTGGGAACGGTGCAGAGCAGGGTTGTGTGTCAGTGTGGGGGGTTCAGAGAGCCCAGAGGGACCCCCTGTTCCACTGCTGCACCACCCCAGCCCTGCTCTATGGCCAAAAATTGGCTTTCTCTGGATATAGGGCAGCTTGTAGCCCACGGAGGACACCCTGATCCTGTGGAAGTCAAACCACCATTCTCAGCTCCAGGAAACCTCTGCTGTCCCCAAATGCGGCTGGGAAGAGCTGGTGGCAAAGAGGGGCCACCTGGGACCATTTAAACCCGAATTTTATCCCCCTCACAGGTAAACATTACGGGGTTTACAGCTGCGAGGGCTGCAAAGGCTTCTTCAAGCGCACGGTGCGGAAGGACCTGACCTACACGTGCCGGGACAACAAGGACTGTCTGATCGACAAGCGCCAGCGCAACCGCTGCCAGTACTGCCGCTACCAGAAGTGTCTGGCCATGGGCATGAAGAGAGAAGGTGAGGCCTGGCCCGGCCAGGGCACCCCTGGGTGCTGAGGGAGCTCAGGGGGAAGCGTGGTGGGCACCAGGGGCAGTGTCTGCGCTGTGGTGACAAAAATCGTGTTCGGGTTTTGGTTTTGAGAGCGTCCCTGGGTGCTGAGGGAGCTCAGGGGGAAGTGCGGTGGGCACCAGGGGCGGTGTCTGCGCTGTGGTGACAAAAATCTTGTTCGGGTTTTGGTTTTGAGAGTGTCTCTTGGGCTCCAGAGCCTCCCGTGGGCTCCAGAGCCTCTCATGGGTTCCAGGGCCTCTCGTGGCACTGAATCCCGGGCCTGTGCTCAGCTGGTGGATGGGCCATGGGACATGGGACACTTCCCACTCCA
>VYZT01039588.1:0-68740 GCA_013400735.1 Pomatostomus ruficeps
AAAAGCTGGGTGGAATCACCTCCCAGCCGCGCATCCCGGGAAAAGTGGAGTGGAATCACCTCTGGGCAGCTCCACATCCCGGGAAAAGCAGGCTGGAGTCACCTACCGGCCCCGTATCCCGGGAAAAGAGGGCTGGAATTACGTCCCGATCCCACCAGTCCGGGGAAAACGGGCTGGAATCACTTCCATCCCGGGAAAAGTGGGATGAAATTACCTCCTGGACCCTCCAGCCCGGGAAAAGTGGGATGGAATCACCTCTGGGCAGCCTCGCATCCCGGGAAAGCTGGATGGAATCACCTCCATCCCGGGGAAAAGTGGGGTGGAATCACCTTTGGGCAGCTCTGCATCCCGGGAAAAGCCGAATGGAATCACCTCCCGACCCCGCATCCCGGGAAAAGCAGAACTCCTTGCAGAACTCATTGAATTGCAGATACTCTACGAATTCATTATAAATTAAATGGGATTTCAAAATTATCCACATTGTACCTGTTTTTAATGTCTTTTATACTTCACCGTGACTCTCTAAAAAACTCACGCCAGCCGCTTTCATTTTGTGGGTGATTTAGAACAATTCACCCCCCGGTGCTCCCGGGGTTAGAGCCTCTCACGGGTTTTGCTCTGCTCTTTATTGCTCCTGTGCAATTATTTCCCTGCTACGAGGAGATAACTGAGTGAGACATAACCATATGAATGTTCCTCTGATTACTTGTGATGCCTGTAACGCGCTGAGGAGGATTTCTCAGCGTTAGGAAATTCTCCGGCAAATTCCAGCAGGACCGAAGAGCAGGGAATTTAAATATTTTAGAACCGAGTGGCTGAGACCATAAATATACACCCATCCAAAGAGCCAGGCAGATCCTACAGTTAGAGGCAGACTGGAGGCTTTTCTTCCGAATTCAGCCCCGGAGGCAAATCACCGCTGGTGGCAGAGGCGAGGCCACCACTGTCCCAGCGCCCCTGCACATAAACACACCCCACACAATGGGGGTCTCCTGTCCAGCCCTCTGGATGAGATGCAACACAATTTATTTTTTATTATATTCTACTTGATTCAGACTCATTTTTCTTCCCCCAGCAGATATTCAAAACCTTTCCTTGTTTACTCTCAAAAGTCAAGTGGTACCTCGTTTCTCTATGCCTTGGTTCTTACGAGTCCTAGTTTGGGGTGAGAATTTCCAGGTAAAAAAAAATTCCATCCTAAAAATTGCATGGAAATTAGGGCCTTTTTAAATTTTTTAATAGCAACGTGTATGTTTTTGGGTTTTTATTCCCAGCAATAATGGACCAAAGCAACTGAGCATCCATCTCCTTTCCCCACCCAGGATGTCAGTGAAATCCCCTGGAACACGGAGGCAGCATCTTTCCCTTGAGCAGAGATTTGTCTCCAATAGCTTCCCGGGGAAATTATTTACTGGGACTTTGCATATTTATAATTTCTTAACGAGATCAGTTGTGAGAGTTAACGATGTGCTGTCCAGACGCGCTGGGAGGTTTGAGACGTGTTAGGCTCACCTTGTCCTCTGGCTGCACAAATGTGTCCCCAGCTCCAGCAGGTGACAGGGCAGTGGCTTCAGTGACTTTCTAGAGAGCAGAAAACCCAAAACAATGCCTGAAACATCAAATAAAGTAACTTTTTGGAGGCGACCTGTGAAAAAAAATTACTGTTTTTAGAAAAAACAGGTTCTTGAGATCCTGCAAAGGTGTACTGAGCTAAGCAGAGAAACTGCTACAAAACTAAAACAACAGGGAAGAGCTGTGACTCCTCTTTTCCTGATGAATGCTGAGATTTTCTTCTAGTCTGGAGTTCCTATTCCCAGCTCCAGTGTGGTGTTTGCCACAGGCACATGAAAATCACAATAAATGGGATGGATGCATTAACCTGCTGGGCTTTCCCCAAACACCACAACAACAGGAGGTGGCTGGAGCAGCTTCACAGCCCCCAGAGTGATGTGCTGAGAGGTGGAGCCTCCCCAGCCACTGGAAGTTTATAGATTTGATCTCCACTGAAAGATTTGTTTGTTTGTTTTGTCCTCCCTGATTTCATGTTTGCTGAAAGAAAAGTGATGAGAGTAGTGAGTCCTGGCATTCTGTTATTCAAGGGAAATGTCAATTAACCCAGATAACTGTTTGCTGATTGTTATCCCTGTGATTTTCACTCTGTACCATTTCCAAATCTTCTTGGACATTTGCAGGCGCTCTCTCCTGTTTCTGATCTCAATCAGGCACTTTCTGGGAAGTTGTCCCCGAGTTCAGCTGTCCCTTGTGGATTTTCCTGTGTTTTTCTAAGCGGGTGGGTAGAGAGCAGAAAATACATGGGGATGTTACAGAGGATCCCCCTTTTTCAATCACAGAATTATAGAATTTTTATACACTTATAGAATTAATTCTATAATCCATTATAGAATTATAGAATGACCTGGGCTGGAAAGGATCTCAAAGCTCATTTAGTTCCAACCCCTTCCCAGGCAGGATTTCAGCAGCACCTCCAGCTCCATGTGAACACCCTGTAGCAGCTTCTTTTCCAAAGCTGTGCAGAGAAATGGTGGAAAACAAAGAGAAAATGTGACTTTTCTAGGTCTTCACAGAAAAACAGCTGGAGAGACAGGGATAGAGTCTTGAGGCAGGAAACTTGGGTGTGAAAACATCCCTGGATGAGGAACCTCACAGCAGTGGAGACCTGAGCCAGAAAATAATTATAATATTAAATATTTGTGTGTGATAATGTCCAGAGGAGATCCCTGTGGGATTTCCCCTGCAGTGTCACTAAGCAGGGTGCTGTCACTCCTTTTCTTCCTCACTGTCCCCTTCACCTGCTCCTGGGTAGGCCAGGAGGTAAAAATAAAACCCTTTAGATAAAAGGTGCTAGAAAGTGCACACAGCCTTTAGTCTGATCACACCGACCATGTCAGCTGAGCTCCCTGGGAAGCTTTCCAAGTTACCTGAATTTCACTGCAAACCACGTGAAAAAGAAGGAATTACACGGTGAGGATGAACCCTGTGGAAAATGTGGGTGGGAAACGAGGCCTGTGATTCTCAAAGATGAAATTCAAACTGTGCAGGCCCGGGCTCGTTGGTACCTCCAGGTTCCTGGCACGGCCCTTGGGAAGTGGCACCATGTGGAGCCCAGAGCAGACAGAAAGGGAAAATCCCATTTCCAGGAGCAACACAGCTGCCTTTGTGGGCATTAATCACCAAACTGGGAAGCTGGGAATGAAGGGGAAACAATTACTAATGATGATGATGAGAATGATAATCATAATAATGATGATGATGATAATAAGAATAATAATAATAAAAGGACACTCGGAGAGATTAGAGGCAAGGAAGAGTCTCTGGATGTGACCCAAAGCCTGAGGAAGTCCAGACCAACCTTCCAGCATGGCAGTGAGGGGACATTTTTGGTGCCATTGGCATCTTGTTATGTGCTGAGTTGTGCAAGGCCCAGAAGTCCTTTGGTAAATCTGGATTAGACAATTAAAAAATAATAAATATATAAAGCATAATTTCTTTCGATCATAATTGCTTCTAAGCACTAAATTAAAAAGACTCTAAGCCGAAGTTTAAAAGTCTAGCTGAGAGTCTGAATGTTTTTATTTTCTGAAGAGGAGACTGCAATAAGCAAGTTGCTGAAATTAAACACAATAACCTGGTGATTTTAATGAGGTTTTAAATCAGAGGTACTCAAGTTACCCACAGCTGAATTAATATTAAAAAAAGAAAAAGTGGTAGAACATCCTGATGAGGCACCAAGTCTAACCAGGGGATTAATTGTGTTCGAAAGTAATATTGGGAAAAAATAAAATCACAGTTTATAAGGAATGAAAAAAACAAAAGAATTATCAGAAAAGTGTCTGCATGCTCCGTGTCATTAAGGAAGGGAATAAAATGAGAAGTGACAAAAGTTAATTTTTTGCTGAGGCTTTGGGAAGGATTTTAATACAAACAGCAAAAGCTTGTTATGGCATGCAACCATGAAAGGGAAAGAAACCGGATTATTGTGCAGGAAGGATGGTTCAGAGCTTGGAGATAATTCACATAAGGCCCAAACTTAATGGAAGTTCTGCTTCCTTTCTTCCCAGAGATAAAGGAAACCAGCACAGCAGAAACAAAATAAATGAATAAAGCGAGCGAGGGTATGAAAATGGAAATGACTTCGTCAAACTGCTACAAAAATGCAAATGGTCTGCAACAATTCACAGCCAAGAAAATGGAAGGGGCTGGTCACGAGAAAGGACATCTGACACCATTATTTGTGAGGAATGGATCAGATTGCAGACTGACAAAATAGATAAAGGAAGATAAAGGAAAGGCTGGGTGGGGCCTGAGCAGCCTGGGCCAGCGGGAGGTGTCCCAGAGGGGTGGAACAAGGTGGACTTTAAGGTCCCTTCCACCCAAACCAGTCTGGGATTCTATGAAACAGGAAGAAGCAGCAAACTTAACTTTTCCATTAATGCCTCTGAGAAAAAAAGAGAAAATCCTATTTTCATGTTAACATGGGACCTAATGGCATAATGCTTGGAATGAAGGAGCAGCCTGCAGTAGTAGGAGCTGCAGTTTGCTGTGTCATTGGATCTTGCAGCACACCAGGATAGAGAAAGACATTTGCAGGCAGCACCATCCCCATAAATTCTCACACGGAAAAAACCCAGTGGAGAGCTTCTTTACACAGCCAAAAATCTCAATTATTCGTGTAGGAAGCACTTTTGGAGCCCAACAGGTCTCTCTTGCACTCAGCCTTGGAAATATTCATGAGTTGTGACTGTGGCCGAGCGCACAAATACACGGAAAACCTTTCATGAGGTTCTTCTGAGCAGGGTTCCTCGTAGTGTGGCCGAACAAAACACAAATGCCACTCCAGCCTTCACAAAAATGATCAAACTGGCAGCAGGTCCTGCCTGTACAAACACAGGGAAGTTTTGAGCTGATCTTTGTCACCCTCGCTGTTACTGCAGGGAAGGGGAAGCCAGCGGAGTCATGGAGTGAGATATTGCTCAGCATGGACATTTAAATTATCGCCCCAGGGGCGGTAATTTCTTCGAGGAACGTGCTCATTCGAGCTCATTTCACACACTAATCACGGCTGTAATTGGTTCTGAACATTTCTGCCTTTCTGTGGTTTGCCTGTGCTCCTGTCAGGCCTCTGGGATGGCATCTGCCACTGAGTGTCCCCCTGGGCACCCTGAGCTTGTCCAGCGCCTGCTGGAGCAGAGCAGGACGGAGCTGGGGATGTCACCTTCTCTCTGTGACAGGGACAGGAGCCAGGGAAGGGCTGGAGCTGTGTCAGGGAGGTTTAGGTTGGATATCAGGGAAAGGTTCTGCCCCAGAGGGTGCTGGGGACTGCCCAGGCTCCCCAGGGAATGGACATGGCCCTGAGGCTGCATTTCAGGGACAACACTTTCAGGGACAGGGTGGCATTGCTGGGGGTCTGTGCAGGGCCAGGAGCTGAACTGAATCATCCCTGTGGGTCCCTTCCAGCTCAGGATATTCTGTGATTCTGCGAACCTCCCTAAACTGGAATCCTCTGGTGGATGGGAGGCACAGCAGTCTGGATTTTGGATTTGGCACCCAATGATCACCCAAGCAAGTTTTTCCAAGACATTCCAGTACCTGTTGCCCCTTTTTCAGGAAGCTGGGGGAGACCAGGTGGCTCACCTGGGAACCAGTTAAGCAGAACGGAGAGTTTGGGGAATTTATTCTCTTTTTTGGGAGGAGCTGACATTGAGCCATTTCAATGCAATTTCCTGAAATGAGGGTACAGGAGAGGCAGTTTTTGGGCTTCCCTGCCTGGTGCTTCAGCAACTACTGCAGCCCTGCTGGACTCCCAGGATTTTCCTGCCCTCAAAAGCGTGGAGTGACCTTTTCCTCAGCCTCCCAGCGGGCTGTGAGCCGTGCCAGAGGCCAGCAGCACTCACTGAGCTTCAGCACAAACTGAGATGCTGAGAAACCAGGGGCAGGTCCAGCTCCTGCACCCCAGAGACCTCCCTGGTCACCTAGGGAGACTCCCAGGAACGTTTTGAGCTCTGGGAGTAGAGGATTTGCACCTTGCAGCCTCAGATTTAGGTGCTGAATTTCACCTGAGGTCCTCATTTAGGTGATTTAATCCCGTACTGAGCGCAGCCTTCAGCTCTCCCTGCCTTAGCTCTCCTGTAAAGCATCTCTGGCCCAGGGCTGGGAAGCTTTGGGAAGTGAGTGCCTGGTGCCTTTGGTTTGCAGGAAATTTGTCCAGCAGGACCTGGAGAGGATTTCACGATTTCTCAGTCCTTGCTCAGCCAGGAAGAGCAGCTCACAAATTGATGCCTTTCATTTGTGCAACTTGAGTGTATAAAATGTCACCAAATCAGAAAATAACAAAGGCTGTGCAGGATTTCTGGGCAGCAAACAGCTTGTTAGCGGTGGAGAAAGGAGAGATGCCCTTCAGTGGCTCTGCTGATGGCTGGAATATTTCACAGCTGGGGAATTTTGCTTCAGAATCTCCCAGCTATGCAAGAACCGCAAAAAGACAGGAAAACAGGTGAGACTGAGCATTCAGGACAGACCTGTGTCAGGAGACAGGCTTGCTGGAGAGAATTAAAATCCCGGTTTGTTCAATGTAACCAGACAGTGAGTATGCAGTCCTGGGCTATTTATAACTCACAAATAAGGCGAGCAGACAGCTAATATAGCCAGGGGCCAGCAGGAACAGAGCAGCGCAGCTTTATTAGCAAACCTAGGTGGACATGTCAGTGGATATATCCGTGTGTGAATGTCTTTTTATGGTCTGCGTGTTGAAAAAGGTCAGAGATGCTTTAAAAATTGAATTAAATAAAATTAAACCTTACTGAAGATAGCCACGTCCCTCAGGCATTCGGGGTCCCTCAGAGGCTTGAAGATTGTCTGCAGAGGGAAGTGGGTTAATCACAGGGGACTTCAGCGTGTGTGGAAAAATCCAGATTTGCAGGAGATGGGGAAAGAAACTCCATTTAGGAACACGTAGCAATTACCAAGCAATAGAGAATAATCTGCTTAATTAGAAACTCTGCATGCAGACTTTGTGACATGAGCCGGGAAGCAACTCAGCCCTCTGGAAATGCTGCAATCAAAATAATCGGGTGGAGTTGTGACCTCTCAGCTCCACGGGCTGGGCAATCAGGCAGCACAAGCAGCAGAGGTGTTGGTGGCTTCCCACACCTGGGTTTGTGTCTCAGGGGACACCTTTGTGCTGGGAAAATGAAAATAAACCACTCGGTGACACTCGAGGTGTTCCAGTTTACCCTTTGCTGGGTTTCCTGCCTGGGAATACCTCCAGGGATGTGCCCTGGTTTGCCTTGGTGCCGAAGCCCTGGAGAGGCTGGGGTGGCTCCTCTGCAGCTCCTGCGATCCATGGAAGAAATCACCCATCCTGGGAGAGCAACACGGTCACAGATGAACCAACAGCACCCACACCCTCATCTTCTGCTCTTGGAAAGCTGGTCTTTGCTTAATAGCTTTATGGTTTTTTGTATTCGTGAAAAAAACCAAAACCAAAAAACCAAAAACCATTAAAGAAACCCCAAAACCAAAAAACAACAACAAAAAAACCCCAACCAACCAAGAAAAAAAACCCCAACAAACAAACAAAAAACAAACCAAAAAACCCAGAAAAAAACACCCCCCCAAAAAAACCACCAAAAAGCTCCCCCCCCCACACACAAAAAATGAACTGGAAAAAGACACACCAAAAACCACACCAAAAAACCCCCAAAAAACAAACAAAAACCCAAACCAAACAAAAAAAACCCTCACAAAAACAAACTAAAAAACCTCCTCAAATCATTTATGAAGGAAGCCCATAATTTTTCTGTCATTTTCCATATATTTCTTTACACAATAAATTGGTGAAAAGAAGTTTGAACCACTCCCAGTGACAGCCCCTTTTTAAAAAAGAGAAGAATATCAGTTTCTTCCCTTTAAATTTCCAAGAGACACAAAATAAATGAAGAAAGATAAATGTGTCGGAGCTTTTTTGTGGTGTTTTTTTGGAGGTGCAGCAATAACCGTGACTCAGGGGACTCTGCCCAGGGAAGGATTTCCTCTTGCCTGGGGACCTGTGGCTCTTGGGACCAGCCCTGAAGGGCCAAGGCAAGGAACCTTAAATAAACTGATCTTTTCAGACCTTTCTTATTGCTTATTCATCCCTGTGCTCAGTAGTAATGATGATTTAATTGTTGTGCAAAATTTAGGTATTATTCGCAATGGTTTAGCCTCTCTCTGCATTACACTGCATTCAGGTATGCTGGGAGCTTCTATTTTTGTCCCAATAACCTCATTTTCTTCTGGAAAAACATCCATCCATTGTTATTATAAATTCAAGACAAATTATTCCCCCATCCAGAAAAAAAACTCCTCACCTATTTTAGCTCTCAAATACATTTTATTACAGTTTTTTTAAAAAAAATTATTTTTAAGTGTCAGTGAAAATATATAGCTTTCTCAAGAATGAGGTCATTATTAACGGATTGCTGTGTTATTTTAAAATAATTGGGATCACAGAATTATTGAATGGTTTGGGTTGGAGGGACCTTAAAGCCCATCCAGTGCCCCCCGTGCCATGGCAGGGACACCTCCCACTGTCCCAGGCTGCTCCAAGCCCCGTCCAGCCTGGCCTTGGGCACTGCCAGGGATCCAGGGGCAGCCACAGCTTCTCTGGGCACCCTGTGCCAGGGCCTGCCCGACCTCACAGGGAAGAATTCATTCCCAAAATCCCATCTAAACCTATTTTTTTCCAGTTTGAAGTCGTTCCCTGTGTCCTGTCACTCCGTGCCCTTGTAAAGAGTCTCTCCCCAGTTCTCCTGTGGCACCTCCAGGTAATGGAAGGCTGCAGAGTTTGCTCGGTGTTTTCTTTTTCCTTTTCACTTTTCATCTTCTCATCTGAGTCCCATTTTTGATTTTTATCTCGGTGTTGGGAAGGCATAGCAGGACAGAATTAAAGCAGGTGTTTGTGTGCATTTGAACTCTCCTTGCACCTCAAACACAAGGGCAGCAGGAAATCAACCTTGTTTTGCTACAGCCAGTGCCGGAAGAAAGAGAGCAGAAAACTTGAGGTTGGAGGGAAAGATTTTAAAGATTTTATGTTCTTTTATTTCTGTCTGGGCTGGAAAGGAAATGTCCTTGAACAGAGAGATGCCAGGAGTGGCACAGCTTGGGACACCGGGGTTTTCTCACAGCCCTCTCTGCCCCTCACCCTCTTCTAAAGCACCATGAAACAAAACTCCTCTCGTGCTATCAACATCCAGGCAAGCTGTGGTCATTAAAAATTGAGAGAAAATTAATTCCATCTATCAAAGGATAACCTTTCTCACAGAGCAACCTGGAACAGCACAAAGCCCAGTGAAAAATATGTGATTTTTACTTCCAACGCCGCTTTTGATCTGAGTTTTGCTGAGGACTGTTGCAGGGTTTTTATATTTTTAATTGCTCCTGGGAGCAAAATCTCAGAGTCAACTTGAATAACAAAATAAGCTTTGAATTTATTGGGTGGAAATCAATAACTTGAGGGGGAAGAGTTTTCTTTTTTTGGTGAAAAAAGCAGTTTTGCCTTCTAAAAACAAAGCATTTCAGCCTGCATGGGTCATGTGAGAAGTGAAAATGCAGGAGGATGTTGTTAAAAACAGGGTCCACAGTGAGAGAGTGCAAATGGAGCACACTGAACATCACTCAACAAGTAACACCCTGGACGGAAATATTTGTTATTCCCCATTTTAACTTCTCACTAACCATTTGAAAGTTTATATTTCCTGTTCTCTTTCCTACAAGAGCAGACATCTCGTCTTCTAAACTGAATTAATTTTATGATTTGTCTTCTTGAGAACAGGAATAAAACCTGGATCTCTCCAAATTGGCAGTACCTGCTAAGATGAAGATGTGGTTTCAGTCATTCCTTTGCTAAAATCAGGTCAAAAGCTTAAAATCATAAGAATCTTTTGAAATGCTCCATTTTCAATGTCTTTAGAACAATTATTTTAATTCAAATTCATTCAGTTTCTTTCTTTTTGTGCAAGAACTGGTGCAGTTTTACTGGAAAATATTTATTCCCTTGGCTAAGGAGTGTTGATACCTTCCTTAATTCACGTTGCTATTTTGTCAATGGCAAACCACAATATTTCCAGTGTGTAAGGAATGTTTCCTATACACCACACTGCACAAAAAGGCGTGAAAATAAACATTTTCATTCAGAGACAAAAGAACTGGTGGGACTGGGAGAAGCTTTCCAGCCCTCTGAGCCAAATATTCTTCTGCTTAGGCCAAAAAGCAACAACTCCTGTGCAAATAAAGCAGTTTCCTTGTGCATCGCCCACTACACTCATCCAAATAAATTGTATATTATGCATTTAGGAGAAAAGAATAACCAGGGGATTAGCTCAGGCTAATTTAAACCAAATTAATTAATCTACCTCAGCAAAATAACAAATCAGCAGTGTGCTAATTTATTTTTCTTTCAAAGCTTTTTATAACTTTGCAAGAGGAGAAACTCCAGAAGGGCAATCCATGGCTGCAGATGCAGCTGCCTAAAACACGAAGAGAGGGATTTATCTCTCTGTGCCTCTGCCATTTTTCCTGGGTAAGGAAGATATTTCAGCTTCAGAGCACAAATACCAAGAGTGTGGGATCCTCACATTTCTGGGGTGGGCTCGCTGTGGGTTTGACTCTGTGAGGTGAAGCAGAAGAACCAGGACAGTGGTTTTGGCCCATCCTTTGTGTGTCCCTGGTCATTTTTATTTTTATTTTGAAGGCAATGGTTTGTCTGCTTTGCACTTCAGTGTCTCCTGGGCACTCCCGTCAATAATTCCTTACTGAGAAACCCAGTTCTAAATAATTTTTACCTCCCTGCCACTCCAGCTCCCAATGAGCCTTCAGAAACACTTCCCGGGGAAGAAGTTGTGAAAATCCATCGTGATACCAAGGGTTTGTCAGCTTCTTTTTTTACTTTCTAAAAATATGCTCATAAATAAAAAAAAAAGGTCACTCGCAGAGATATTCGTGGAGGCTGCATGGGAGGAACTGCAAAGGCAGCCTGGAGGGAAATGTTGGTTTTATCCAGGTAAGCAGGTAAATGATGATTTTACAAGCTGCACACAGCTGCCATTGTGCTTGTCTGTGAATATTTATGTTTATATTTACATTTTTATATATGTGCTTGTGTATACCTATAGGAAAACAAAATAAAATGTGCCAGTGCCAACCCTCAAGCCCTCTGAGGGCCCCTGTGCCCAAAATGTCCTCGTGAAATGAAATCAAGCCTGGCAAGGAGCACCAGCACTGGGGGAAGCTCCTGAACACCCAGCTACAGAACCAAGAGTTCCTGTTTCTCATCACTCATATGGCAAAGTACCAGGAATTTTGGGGGTTTTTTTTAACAGGATTTCCTCAAAAACCTTCATCTGTGCCCCTGAATAGATTGCAAACTCTGCTGAGGCAGGAGTCTCTGGAAATTGGCAGTACCTGCTATGGTTTCAGCCATTCCTCTGCTAAAATCGGGACCTGCTGAGACACCGTCCCACATTCCTGAGGTTTCTGGGAATCCAAGAAATTCTGGGGAGAGATTTCTGCCTTTCTGCCTGCAGCTCCGGGGAATGGGGCACCCGGCAGCGTGGCTCCCGTTCTCGTGGGGATGTTGATGACAAAGTTTTGTCCTGATGGGGAAGGAAAGGACTCGATTGCAGCCGCTGTCTACCAGCACAGGCACCCAGGGGTGTGAGATTTGTCACAGGAATATGGAGAAAACCTGGGAAATTCTGGGAAAGTTTTAAAAACCCCTTCTGGCAAAGTCTGGGGGAGCCCCCACACACTCTGCTGGCACTGAGGGTCTCCTGCACTCAGCACGTGTCCAAAGCCATGAGCAGAGTCCTGGGGGACTTCCAGCTCCCTGGGCCCTCTGTGGGTACAACAAGACCCACAGGGATAGAAATAAAGAAGGCATTTTATCCCAGAAATGCACACAAAATGGATCTTTGACAAAAGAGAATTTACGATTTTTTATCCTAAAAATCCTTTTTACGATTTTATCCTAAAAAACACATAGGATAAAACCCCATAGCACAGCCAGATCATTCTCCCCAACTGAAGACCAACCACAGACAAAAGTAATAACCAGAAGCAATTTATAAGGAGCTGGAAACACCACGAGAGCTGGAGAATAAAATACAGTTTGACTAGAACAATATAACGTTATTGGCAACACAATGGCATACAAGCCTCTGGAGGTGTCATGCTGTCTTCTTTGATTAAAAGCTTGAAGAGAAGCATGAGTATTAATTTAGAAAAACTGTTTGTATCTTCTGTCTCTCTAGAATATTATTAATTGGAGTGTGCAAAATTAGGTCTTCAGAGCTCTTGCAAATTACTGTAAGCAGCGAGTCTTTATGCAGAAGGATAAGGCGAGGATTTCAGAGGCTTTGGGAGAAGTAATTAAGTTCTGTTCCTTGCAAGTGTGTTTGTTTACAGGGGGAACTTTCCCCACAGAAGTGGACAGAGTTATTTTTCTTTGTTTTCCTAACAAATATTTCCCAAGGGCGACTACCGAGATTAATTAATCTTATTAAGTCTCAGGCAGAAAACATCTCGCTGCTGTGAGAGACTTGAAAATCTGAATTTGTTGTCCTGGATCCTCGGGCTCCAGGACTTGAGCATCAATAATGTCCCCAAGCCAAAGGCAAGGGACAGCTGGAAAAATGTCATTTGCAACAATTCCTTTCAGCCAGCAAAGGAGGCAAATTTCACTTTTAAGTGAGTTCAGGTAAGACAGAGACACCTCTCTGATCTTTTCTTTAGTGACAGCGTGGGATCCATGATGAACTTTATTCCTGGGTGTTTGGTGGTGTGGGATTGGAGAAAGTGTTTTACATTTATCCCTCCTTTCAGGCTTTGAAATCAACATCCACCATTCATTTTCTCTCTTTGTTCTTTTTAATCCCAAACCATCCTTCACATATCTGGATAATTTTAAGGGACACAAATCTGTGGCTCAAGGACAGAAAAGAAACCCCAAAAAATCATTGAATGGTTTGTACTGTGGAGCTGTAATTTGTAAAAAATAATAAAAATATTGAGTCATATTGTGGCCTAAGCACAATGAAATTATTCCTTAATTTTCACAGCAGCCTCTTAATGGGGGCTTAAACTCTCAAGCTCTGCAAGTCAATCCTTGTGCTGGTGTTTTCCCATGAAAAAGGGTTAAAAGATTGGGACCCCAAACATGCAGCTGGTGCTGAGCAGGAAAGCAGTGGCTGGAGGGTGATGAATGCTCAACTTGCAGCTGAAGCCATTACCCTGAAAGCAAAGGAGCTTGGGGAGCGCCCACTGCCCAAATCCAATTTTCATAGCACTGCGTTGCTGAGAGCGCAAATCCCTGAAAATTCGCCAATCCAAAGGTAATATTCCGAAAAGCCTTTCCAGGAAAAGTGGGAACGGCCTCTCACTTAGCAGGGCTGCCCTTCCAATAAAGCACAGGTGGAATGAACCACAGATAATTTCAGTAAATAAAACAAAACACGAAGCAAACAGAGTTGTAGGAGCAGCTGGCTGAGGAATCGCATCCCAATGCTGAGCACATGGAAATGACCCCTTTTGGAATGCTGACACTCCAGCCGAGTTAGGAGTAAAATAAACCCTCATGTGCAGTCAAAAGCTGATGGATTGCTTGGTGGAAGGAAAGTGAAATAGCTGAGGATCACCAGTAGAAAGGTGAGAATGCTGGATCCCAGCAAAGCCTGGAGTTGGTCTGCTAAAGTGACTTTTGCCCACTGAATAATTTCACTGCCCCTCATAGCTGACAGATTTACCCCGTTTTTATACCAGATTCACTCCCAGGTTTCTCCCTGTCCATCCCCACAGGAGCTGTTGTGGCTGCTCAGTTCCCAGGTCTCTCCCACATCCCACGGGAAAGGCTGGGCTGGTGCTCTGTCCTGGAACCCCTCTGGGGCTGCGTCTGCCTCCCCAGCCTTGGGTGGAGATCTCCAGAGGTCATAAACTGATAGCTTTTGATACTGATTCGTGATTTCCTTTCTAAATGTGATAATCCAGTGTTTGAGCCCACTGGGATATGTGTCTGTGAATCCCTGATCAGTGCTTTACCCCAAGGAGGGAAGAGTTTGCTGGCACCACCTGGGAGCTGAGCACATCCCCCAGCCCCAACCAGAGTCTCACTGATAAAAAAATCAAATATTGTGAAACACAAACTTGTTAAAATTATGATTAAACCCAGGTGGTGCATAAGGAAAAATACAGCTTTGATGTGAGGGAATGCTTCCGCCTTTGGCTTGTGCGTCTTTCTCTGGTCAGTTCAGGTGGGAATTCCAGAAAAGAGGAGTTGGTTCCATGTGGATGCTCCTGAGCCAGCCCGGCTTTACCTGGCAAGGCATTGGCCTGAGTTGTTTTAGGCATCATATCCGCTCTAAAGGAGAATTTGTTTGGAAAACTATATTTGGCAATCGAGGAGTTCGATGGAAAATGAAGTCTTATTTCCATCAGTGAAGTTTGGTTGCTGCAAGTCGATTCGGTGCCTTATAAAACAGGAGAAATATTTTCTGCCTCAGGAAACACGCGTGTTAACTGGATATTACTCTGAATATTTTAATATTCTGGCTGACACATCTGCTCCAAGTAGACACGAACTTCTCTTTCACATGGCACTCGATAATCTGGCAGCTGATGGAGGAGGAATGATGAGAATTGTTTCAGAGGAGGATTGTTTCAGAGGAGAATTGTTTCAGAGGAGAATTGTTTCAGAGGAGGATTGTTTCGAAACGTGATTTAAATGGAACCCTGGGATTTATAAACTTTAATTAGTCTCAGTTCAAATGCTCTTGTTTCCAAGCAGACAGAGAGTGCTGATGTCTGCCCAGGGCTTGTGCCGTTGTCCTGGCCTTAGGGTGGGGGGCACTGGATGCTTTTCTCCCCGTGCTCTCAGGGAAAATCAAATCCCTGCCGGCCACAGCGGCGCCCACGTGCCGCCACCAGATTTCCACAGATGCGATTGTCTGCGAGCCCGTAAACATTTCTTTTGATGATGCCCCAGAAAGAGAATCTAGTTCACTTCCTCCAGGCTACGCAGAGCTAACTGGGATGGAAAAGAGGAAACAAATAGGTGGAAAAGAGCCAGCAGAGGGGAAGGAGCGGCTGGCTCGGCCGGGAAGCAGAGCGCCCTGCACGGGAGGATTTTCCGGAGCAGCCGGGGCAGAGGGCAGCCAGCTGACCTTGTTAAACACACGTTTTCTGATGAATAAATACTGTGCCTGGCATTTGGAGAGACAATTCTCCCAAGGGAATGCTCCCTTTGATGCCTTAAGATTTGGCTTTTATATCTTTCAGCTCCTGCCCTGCTTTAGTGTGGAACTCTCACACTCCCCACGGGCTGGGAGCTCCTGTTCTCCCATCCTGCTCAGACACAACAAATCCTCTCCAGGCTGCACTCAAGGACACCTCGTTGGCCCAGGCCCCCAAAGATGGAAACGGAGCCTCTAAAAGGGGGGACAGACTTGGGCTCAATTCCATCATCCCCTGAAATTGGAATTGGAGAATTAACCCCGAGATGTAAATTTCTACACTTATAAAAGCGTAGAAAACTCATGACCAGGGATTCATCTTGGGTGTGGCCTCTCCCAAGAGGGCTCTGACTGCCCGAGGTGTCCCTATTGAAGGCCCTGCAATAAATCCCCATTTTATTCTCTGAATCTTGTCTGGCCTCTGTTCTAGGGAGCCTCTGATCAGGCATCACCTTCCCCAAACCCAGGGGCTGGGGTGCTGCCAGAGCCCTGCTGCTCGGGGAGGGTGTCCCAGGGCTGGGTCCTGCCCTCCCCAGTGAATGGGAGGGGACGTGGGTCCAATGTCTGGCCGGTCACTCTGGGGACCCTCTGCCCCGTGCACTCCAGCATCCACCCTTCCTGCTGCCCCTGGAATCACTCCATGATCCTTCTGTTATCGGCAACACCTGACCAGAGCAAACGGAGCACGTCCTTTTAAGGGTGTTGTTTTTGCCCTTTATCTGTTGGTTTATTTATTGGTGAACACTCTGGCTGAAGGAGCTCATTAAATAATAACGATGATGCTGGGATACGATCCTGAAACAGCCAGCATAGCGTGTTCTGAAAAACCTGACAGCATCAGCACACTGCTGGGTGTTCCACTCCAGCATTGCCATGGATTAAAAAATCAAAAACAAAACCAAAAAACAAAACCAAAACCATAAACAAATCACCATGTGTGCTTTTAGACAGGATTTATTCCCAGCTGGGTGGGTTTCACTCTCTCCCTCACAATTTTGCTTCTGATCTGGCTCAGCATGGCAGACCTGACTCATTTGACTGCTGCACAAAGGAATTAACGCTGGATTTCTGTGGCCTCCCCAGAGGGTCAGAGAGAAGGGGAAGGGGGCTCTAAGGGATCGTGTGTGAGGGGAGGAGAAGTGGCAGCACCCATGAGCACAGAGATCTGTCCCTCCCTGGCTGAGGGACTCGTGCAGCTTCACCCTGCACCAGCTCGCTGCTGCTGCTGCTGCTGCTTCCAGAGTTATCCAGGGGGTTGGCATTGCCTTGGTAACTCAGCAAGAGTCTTCTCCTTGCACAAATTACCATGTTTATTTTTTTTTTCAAACTGTGGGAGCAATTTGGGTGCCCAAACAAAGTGCTTGTGCTATTTCAGTCCTTCCAGGCCATCTCTGAGCTGCCCCCCAAACCATCCACAGCCCTCAGACACCCTCAGGGGTGACAATGGCACTGGATGCCCAGATTTGAGTCATTAAATATTACCTGGCAGCTCTCTTTGAACACAAAACCTGCTGGAATTGAGGGAATTCATGAGAGAAAAATAATCTAAGGAACACTGAGCCTTTCATAGGACAAGCATGGGAGTCACCAGCTTTCAGCAATCTGGGTAAGGGCCAATTTCCTGCAGTGTCCCCTGCCCTTAGGAGGCTCTTTCCCTTGCTCTGGTGCTCTGGCAGGCAGATGAGATGAGAGATCCTCTATGTCCTTTCCCTTATCAATCTTAGTGATAATGGCAATTTCCCCAGCTTAAACAGAGGTGAGGGAGAATCAGGGCAAGGAGATGCCTGCACCATCAGAGCTCTTTGCTTTCCTGAACCTCCTGCTGCCTCTCTCAGGGGCTGGGCTGTGATATCCATGCTCAGATAACGAGCTGCCCCTTCCCATCCCAAAGGGGATGTGACGTTCCTGCCATTTTCCCAGCAGCTCCTCCAGAGCAGCTCCTGCACTGCCCAGAGCTGCCCCAGGTCCCACTGCAACGGCACCAACCCCAAATCACAACCCTGGTGAGGGTAAAAGATCCATCATTGCTCTCTTTGCCGAGGCTGGGATTTTTATCGGGGCTGCAGCAGAATCAGACATCCTAAATCCGCTGCTTTTCAGCGGGATTTGTGTGTCTGATTCCCGGCAGCTCCTCTGACAGACTTCCCCTCTGCTCCTGCTGCAGCCAGCTCTGAGCCTTTCATCTCTTTTGGCAATTACCACACTATTAGCACCATCTCCCATTAAATCTCATCCTGCATCAAGCTCCTGACACGCAGCAGTGCTGTAATACTTCCTAACTTCACATTTACCTTATAACACTTGCAAGCGAGATAAAATGATTCACTCTTTTGGCAATCTCCCCCTTTCGTGGCACATAAATTATTACAGAAGTCTTTAAAATTGGAGCGTGTCTGTTTAAAATATGTTTCTAAGTGAGGAGGACGTATGAACAAAATAAGCTTTGTGCAGAAATTTCTAACCCAGCAGATTTAAAGCAAAATTGCTCGGGGGTTACTAATACACCTCAAAATCTCTGCCCCATCACCTCAGCTGGCTGCCGGCAGGGTGATTTTGATGACCAGAGAATGACCAGATTTGGGGTTCATGCCTCATTGTACCCTTCCTTTGCCTCTAGGTTGATTTATTGCCTCTGCACTTGGCTCAGGTTTGGGTTTGGAGAGCAGATCCTCCCCTGCTGCTGTGTCACCTGAGCGCAGGGGCTGTGCTCTCACGTAGTCATCATGGGACAATCAAACCACAGCCCAGCTGCAGTTGTTTTTGTGGCTTTTGCTGGGATTTTATCTGGGTTTCATAACCAAACAAGCCTGACATAGCTGATCTCACACATCGGAGTCTGTGGCTCGCCACAAAAATGAGCAGCAAATCAAGGCCTATTTCTCCTTTTTTTCCCTGTATGTATTCTGAAGGACCGAGGACAACAAGTGAGGGCTTTGTGAGCCACCTCTGTGTTCTGAGGCCAGAAAGGGCTTTTCCACCCTTTGTGAGAGCTGGATGAGCCTGGCACACAGTCCCACAGAATGGGATCCTGCCCTGGAATCACAGAATGGTTTGGACGGCACTCCAAGGATCATCCACTTCCAACCCCCCGCCATGGGCAGGGACACCTTTCCATGAGATTTCTCCATTTTTGTGTCCTCTTTCCATAACCAAGTCTGTGACACCAGAACATGGAGCTGATAAGCACCAGGTGGGATGGGTTTGTGAGGGAACAAATGCCTGGATAAAACCAGCAGCACCCATCCAATATCTCTGTAGGCCTCTCATTCTGGCTGCTGGGACTGACATGTCTCCTCTCCATTTCCACTTCAAACAGCAGAGTTTTTCTGTCTGGCAGAGCTGGAGGTTGGGTCTGCTCCAGAAACTCTCCTGGAAACTGGGCCTGACCTCACCCAGGGCCAGACAGGGAGACTTCCAGCCCCATTTCTTACCCACCCCGATCAGAGGCTCTGTGTTTGCAGAGCTGGCCAAGGAGCCTTTAGCAAATCTTCAAGAGATGGAGCAAAATGGATGGGGAGGTTTCCTCCCAGCGCTGCTCTCATTAGCAATTAACACCCCTCCTTCCTAGAGCAGAGTTAATGAGATTCCTTCTCAAGGGTTGGCATTTTCCCGACTCCATGAGTTGCTCCCTGTGGGCAGAATGCCAGGAACTGTTAGAGCTGCTCCCAAAGTGCCTTGTCACCGAGAGAGCAGCCGGGGAACAGGCAGCCAAGGGATTCACCCCTCACAGTTACCACATCTCCCCTCCTGTTTCCATATCCAAATCCATCTGGATCAATCCCGATCTCTCGGGATTGCTCTGTCCCCAGTTGTCCCATGACAGCCGCCCCACCTCGCACTGCACGTGTCTCCAGCCCAAAGTAGCAACTCATAAATAAAAAAGGGATTTTTCTACCCACTGCATCCTATATTCATCCTGCACACACAGGACTTATTTAGCTCGTGTGGAGTGCTCTTGTTTGATGGCACAAAATACCTGCCCTGTGCTACAGGAGCTGAGGGGAGCACAGAGTTTTCCTAAAACCTTCCCACTTCCTGGGAATGACCTGCAGGCATCTCCAGAGATGCTGAGCTCAAGAGTGTTCCACACATGTGCTTTAAACATGGCATGGTCAGAGTTTACCACGTTTTACACTCCGGTAACTGATCAAAAATAGGCTTTTTCTCTTCTGAGAGTGCAGAGATGCCAGAGGATTCAGGGAAATCAGAGTCACAGGATATCCAGGGTCAGAAGGGACCCACAGGGATCATCAAATCCAGCTCTTGGCCCTGCACAGGTCACCCCAATGATCTCACCGTGCTCCCTGCCATGGGAATAAGAGAAGCAGCAGCTTCCTCCCCTGAGGGCAGCAAGCCCGGTGCCCCCAGAGAGCAGCCAATGTTTTCCAATTCCTGCTGCTTGCTGCCCAAATTGTTACCACCTGGAAATCCCAGCATGTCCCCAGGAGAGGAAGGAAGTGCCCACAGCAGAGATTTCGGGAGTTTGGGCAGTTGGATGCCTTCCTTTGGATGCATTCCCTCCTGGGCATCACTCAGGGTGGCAGCAGTACCCCCTGGTCTGTGATTAATCAGTGACGTCCATGCCCTGGGGTTGGGGCGCCACTCGAGCTCTTCTCTTCATCCTTTCCAGGGAATCCTGGAATTCAGAATTCTTCTGAATTGGTATTCTGAGAAAATTCTGGTTTTGCCGGGAAATGCTGCGTTCCTGGAGACTTTAGAGAAATGTCACATTTGTGGCTCGTTTAATCTGCATATTTGTATTTGGAGTAATACCACATGAGGTCAGCTGTGATCGCCATTCCAGATACCCACTGATTTCCAGATCTGCACCCATCTGATGTTATACCAGGAGTTTTTTATTCTTCATTTTTAATCTCTCTATTTCTCCCTTAGAACATTTTAAGGGACTGTAAAATCCCCATAATACGGAAGATAAGGGAGTTTTCAAGTATAGCCAACCACAGGCAGAAAATCCAATCTTTCACTTCTTTTTATTTAAATTCATTTTACAACCAGGGAGGGAGAGGTTACTGTTCTTTAGAACACGATGCTGAATTTGTCTGGATTTCTTGGTATAGACATTCAGCCGGTTACATTCATTTAATGTGCTAAATGACCTTTTAAAAGTGCTTTTCGATGTCGTGTACAATATCAGCAACACATTTTCAAGCAGCAACAATGCAGGTTCCTTTTCTTTCTCATTTTTGCTTTAAATCAAAAAATCAAACATGCTTGCAGTATTTTTTCTAACGGTTCTTTGGACAACCACAATATCTGTTTTTTAAAAAAAGAAGATATAACAACCTTCAGTCCATCCAGCCCATCTCAGGTGCTAGAAGAAATAAGGGACTAGCTGAGAATTAATCTGTAATTTCACTTTTTTGCCCTAAAATTTTCATGTTCATAGCTGAAGGGACCTATTAGTCCTATCCTTCCACAATTTGCTTCTAGAGCTGAAAAACATCTGGAGATTATGGACAGAACACCAGACCCCAGAGGTGTTTAAGATGAGTTATTCCGGATGGAAAAGCTTTAACAGAATAATCTTTCAGAGTACTAATTGGTGGGTAGCACTGACAATTACTTGCTTCAACTCTGTTTTATTTCCTTCAATTTAGACAGTTAAATATAGACACAAATTTGATGATTACACTCCAGTTGGGAGATGCACTATAAACAAATGAGATACAGTGTCAAAATTGATTAGCAAATCTGCATAAAGCTTTCTTTAAATGCAAGATGTATTTTTCATTACTGTGTAATTATTCATTAAACACCAGCTGTTAAAAGTCAAGCTAATGAAATATGAAAAAGTGTAGGATAACAACCAAACTCAACTCATTTCAAAAGAATTCTCTTGAAAGGGTTGTCTGGAAATAAACACGTTTGATTTGAGCCAGTGAAAGCTGTCACACAAATCCGAGGAGGAGAGGATAATGTTTGCTGAGGATTGCTTTGTGAAAACAAAAACATTCCCATCTCCAAATACCATTTTCATGTTGGCTTTTGAGAATCAAACATAACATTTTACCCAAAGTCTCCTAGAGCACGGTGATATTTAAGCTCTTAGGAAGTTGATGGGAAAGCAAACTTCTCTTCTGTCTGAAATATTTCCCAGATTATCACTGTCAATTACTTCTCATTCTCATTTCAAACATGAACTAATTGCATTCAGCACATTTGACTGCTCCCATATGGAGCAGGACCACGGTGAGCTCTGACAGCCCACAGAGGTGCTGCCATTTGAAATCCCCTCGCGAGCTGGAGAGCAGGATAATCCAAAGGCACAGAGGAGTTCCTGTGGGCACAGCTGAACACTCCTCAAACGGCAGAATCCTTCACATAAGGACGGGGGTGCTCCTCAGCTGCCATGGGGGAGCTGCAGCGGGGCAGGGGAAGCTCCTGGTTCTGGGTATTCAGCAGAATTGCAGCGGGATTGGGAAAGATTTGGGTCCCTCAGTCACCTCCTGCTGCTGATCTGGCATCTGTGCCAACCAGTGGCACTTTATCCAGGAAAAAAAGGAGTTTGGGACATGGAGAAACAGAGAATTATGGAATAGTTTGGGCTGGAAGGGACCTCAAAGCCCATCCAGTGCCACCCTTGCCATGGCAGGGACACCTCCCACTGTCCCAGGCTGCTCCCAGCCCCGTCCAGCCTGGCCTTGGGCACTGCCAGGGATCCAGGGGCAGCCCCAGCTTCTCTGGGCACCCTGTGCCAGGGCCTGCCCACCCTCATTGTAAAAAAACGTCTTCCTTAAATCAGATCTAAGCTGTTCTTCCTTCCGTTTCAAACCATCCCCCCTTGTCTTATCGCTGCAGGACCTGCTGAAATGTTTGTCCCCTTTTTATCAAACTGAACAGTCTGACCCAGCTCACCCAGCTGCATTTTTCAGCCTGTCTGCCAGTTAAGCAGCAAGGGTTGTCATACATAAACAGGTTTTTTCAGAAATCTGATATTATTCCCTGCTGCCAATTAGGTTTAGCATAAGCAATTTTTATTTCCCCCAGCTCTTTTTCCACTCGGTGGAAAAGCCTGATGTTTTTCTTCCCAAGTCCAGCTGAGAAGTCAGCGAGCTGAGTGATTTGCAGAATGGAAAGTTGAAGGCAGCGTGGATACAGCAAAACATTTGGTTTGAACTTTTTAAATGGAAGCAAAAGGTTTGGATGAGCCCAATCAGAGTGTGTAATTTGGATTTGTTAAACGCAATCAGAACTCTGGATTGCAGACTGATCTGACACGAGATGCCCACAACATCTGAACATTGTTTCCTGGGATTCACGATGGTTCATGGCCACCAAGCTGATTTCACTGTGGTTCTTCAAGTCCAGGGGATAAATCACATTGAAAATCAGTTTTCTGAAGTTGTGGCAGCCACAAGGCAAGGGCAGAGCAGCAGGAGGGAGGTGAACGTCTCTGGGCTGTTGATCAGAGAACAGAGAGTGGTTTCTCAGCCAGTCTGCCCGCTAAGCCTGGCTTACACTGGAGATGATGTTCAGGCCTTTACCCTATTCTGGTGCATTTGTCATGGCTTCCTAATCCTGTTTGACTCCTCAGAGCTGCAAAATTTCCCTCGCACATCTGTCCTGCACAAACCACTTGGGTGTGCATCAGCCCTTATCCAAACTGCTCTTTGAAATTCCACTGTCATTGAGTTCTGATGGCAGGCAGGGCCCACACAGTTTATTAAGTGTTTAATGATTGCCTTGGCTGCAGAGTATTTATTTTCAGGCTGATAATTTTCTGATAAGAAGCTGAATATTTATAATTAACTAACTAAATTAGCTCTAAAGATTGTAACATGTCTTACCTACTACAGTATTTTTGCACTTAAAGTCACAACTAGAACAACAAATGTAAAAATCTGTTAGAGAAATAATGGCTGTTTAGGAAGTTTGTTTATGTTTATGAGTAGAAATTAAGTTTTTTAAGAATTGGAGTGCCAAGAAGTCCGTGACTGTGTATAATTCTGGCTGTTGGGGCAATAAACAAACTGAAAGCACGAGAAGAAAACCACTCCCTCTCTGAAATGTGGGAATCCACAGCTCACAGAAAGGATCAATGTGCTTTCCTTTGGACATTTCTTAGGAAGAAGAGGTCAAACCGTTAAAAGGGGTCTCAACCCATCCTTCAAATTTAAATTGGTCTTACTTTCCTGTCCCTGAATGCATCTACTCAGCTAAGACACAGAGCACCTCACTGAATTCCACTTTTCCATGGTGAATGCCACGGTGATCAGGGTGGTTTAATTACACTTTGTACGGGTGTAATTAACCATGAGCACAGGGCACTCTTTGGAGCAGAAATGACACAAACAAGGACCCAGCCTGAGACACGGACTCATCCTCTTCCCCTAGAGAATGAAAAGATGGGGAGATCTTCGCAGACACCAGTTGGAGATTTTCAATTACCAATAACCAATGTGAAATTGATTGGAGAGAACCCTTCAGGCTGGCAGCCACTTGGCTGAGAAAGAGGTGCTGGGAGAGGGTGAAGGTTTTAAATCAGGGACCCACAGGGCTTGGCTGTCACTCATCTTTCAATCCCATCAAGGGAAAATTGTGGTTCACTCCATGTGCTGCTTTATCCACTTCAGACTGGCTGAGATCAGATAAACCCCAATGAGCGACTGCAAACTGACTGCTGGGTTTGCTTTTTCCATTTTATTTGCTATAAATGTATCAAATATTTGAGTTTCATAGCTTGATCCATGGTCTGCCACTTTGGGAAGTACTCACTCTTCCCCAATTAATGCAGGAAGGCAGCTCAAGCCAATTATTTTTGCCTGTTTGGGAGGATTTTCCCTGTTTGCTGAAGAGCTTAACAAGGGTTAATTAAAAGCCCTCAAAGCCTTCCCAGTGGCCTTTCCTTAAGCCTTTCTACTCCAGCAAGCTCAGGGTCAGGACTTAAATGCTGTGTGCTATAGGGATGATGTCTAAAGCAAATAATGAACAGGGGATAGAAGTGACATGAATGAGAAATAATCCTGATTCCAGCACAAAGAACGACCTAAAATATTGAAATGCACCAGACTTGTGTCTTGACAACTCCTGCCCATGCTGCAAATACCAGTGGGACACATAAATAATGGCCTTTTCTAGCTAATCTTGCCAGAATTGCTCAAGAAATATCTTTTGGGGGATTAGCTGTTCCCGAACACTTTCCTCAGTGTATCAGCTCAGAAAGCCTTTTTCTTTGTCGTGTCTTCCTTACCTATGAGATTTTTCTTTAGACAAAAAAAGCAGCCTTAGCCCAGAAAGTGCAGCTTTTCAGAGCCTGTTAGGAAAGACCACGTTTTGCTTGTGCCTTTTAAGCTGCTGTACTGAGGAAAGAAGCGACGCTGCCACTCTCATCTGGGAACGAAGTGCTCAGGGCTGACAGAGGCAGCAGGTTTAGAGAAAACAGGACAAGGAGATTGTCCTTGTTCAAAAAATTCCAATTGAGCCCTTTCCATAGAAATCCAGTAAATCACCAAAGGAGATTTTAGAAATATTTTCCAGCAGTTTCCTCTGGCAGAGAGAGCAGCAGATAAACGGGGCGGCTGCAATCAGGAGAGATCCCAGGTGATCCAAGGATGCAGTTAGAACACGTTTTCCAGGCTGGCTGGAAGCCTGAGCAGGGCATTGTTTTTGTCAGGGGTGTCACCATTCCCAGTTCCCACTTTTCCAAGTCCATCTCCCCCTACACCTACAGGTTCCCACACAAACCCAGCCCTTCTTAGAATCCAGGCTCCCTGAACACCCATACAGGCAAAATCCCTCTCTTGATTTATCTTGGAATTAATATGATACCCCTGACCCAGGAGCTGGGTAATGCAAATATATATTCCATGCTATTCTGAAAATCAGATTATCAGAAAATGCCTCCTTGCCTCTCTAAATGCCAAGTACAGCATCTTAGAGCAGGACAATTAAAAAATTAAGGAAATGAGATGAAGCACTTTGTTCCCAGAATCCCTTCAAATCTATAAAGCTCTGTTTGGATAATGTATTGCCTCTTGGAATTTTGATTGCAGCTCCTGTGCTGTTTTCCACCCACATTTTAATAGAGCTTTCTCTGCTGAAAGCCATCCAACACGGTGCTTAATAAAGTTGCACAGCAGCTAATCCTGTCCTTTGGTGGATAAAGGTAATATCCTGGAATATTCACGGATTTATCTCTATTTCTGTCGGTATCTCTATCTAGCTGTAGTAATTTACTAAATTACAGCAGCCAGGGTTATCCTCATGCTCAGGAAAGAGAGAGGTGTAGGAAGAAGGAACAAGATTTTAAATCCAGTTTTCCTGTAATCTGCTCAGGAATGGAGGAGAGAGGGAGTTTTTTACTTCCTTCCTCATTGTAATATTTCTGTGGATAACTGGGAGCAGGTTAAGGCTGGAAAGAGCCTCCAGCCCTTTCTGGGATGGGAATGGGATCTCACCAGTTACAGCCCCTGCACGTCCTGGGATGTGAGCAAGGCAGGCTAGTGAATAATTGCTGTTGCATCCATAATCAACACCCATAGTAGGATTTTACACCCTGCTCATCCTCTGCGCCACCACAGCTCAGATTATTTTATTAAATGCAGGAAAATCCCACAATTTGGCTCAAATTTGTTGTGGGTTAAACCCTCATGGGGTGGTTTTTGAGGAACGTGCATGTGGAACACAGAGCATTTCTCTGAGCCACTGTCAGGGCACGTTTGTGTTCACAGGGCCATCAACCTGTGCCATCACTTCCACTGCAGATGAATATTCTCAGTGATGCATGTCCTGTCAAGAAAAATCATCTTAAAGCTGGGGTTGGGCAGCACAGGCCTCATCCTGTGAGGCTTATAAAGAAAACAAAATAAATTCCCAAAGCATGCTTTAAAATACAAATACTGATTTTAGCTGATTCCTGACTCGGTGGATAAATAGGAGGTTTTATCCTGCTTTGGGAATCCTGGGAATGTGGGGCTGGGATGTCCCTGCTGCTCAGGGAGATGGGCTGGCTCTGGAATTACACTTTATCAGACCAAGCTGTTTGTTGATAAAGCCCTGAGTTTGCTTTAACGTTTCTTTATCATCTCCTCCAGTTGCAGCAACCCAAGAAATCTTTTTAAGGCAGGTTCTTACTTATCCTTAAAAGAGGCAAATTCTTGAGATTTCCTGCTGGAAATCTTTCCAAAGACCACATGAAAATCATGAGCAGAAATCACCCAGCTTTTTGAAATCAAAAGATTTGGATATTCTGCCCTTTCACTGCTGTTGCCACCTCCATGTAGCACCCAGGGAAGGAGCTGACCTTTAAAGGTCCCTTCTGAGCCAAACCTTTCTGTGATCCCACGATCTGAGGGATTCACTGGTGCTAGAATTGCTGCCCTGCCAGGCTGGGTTAGAGGATTTCCTGAGGAGCAGACGTGCAGCTCCTGCTAATTGGGTTGAACTTTTCTCTGTGTGTGTGTGTGTGATCTCCAGAGGAACTCATGGGGATGAAGCTCCTCCTTTCCCTCGGGTCAGCACCGAACACTGACTGGCAGGTGTTAAAGACGTCTGATGGGGCAAAAATGGAAGGAGAGCAGCAGAGATTTGAATTTTGGTCACTTCACTAACATGGAAGGAATATTAGAAGGTTTGCAAGAAAGTTTAGAAGAAAATAAATTCAAAGTCCGCAGTGACCTTACCCAGCTGGAATCAAAGAGGGGGAGAATCCAATGTCCAGGGGGAGGAATGCTGGGAGCTGGAAACCCAAGGCAACTACTGTTTGCAAGTGAGGAAATACTGCAGAGGTTTGCATCAAGACAACCTAAATTTCTCTGCACTTAAATCCATTTTTGAAGCCATGGTTTCCATTTCAAAAAGTGTACCTGAAAGAAAAGAGAAGCTCCAGCATCATCCAGTTGTGGAGCTGAGGGACATTCCCTGTGTCTCAGAGGTGCAGATGCTCCTCTTGCATTGCTTCGTCCCCTCCCAGGCCCAGAGGATGAGCAGGAACAACTCCTTGAAGCTGATTAAATTACGCTGATTCCAAATGGAAATTAAAATCCCCTTTTGTTAGTGATAATTAACATTTTTTCTTTCACATGAGAGAAAAAACCCAGCATTTTGTAAGGAAAGCGAATTCCCATTTGTAGCTTTCTGTCCAAGTCTTTAGGGGGTTTGGCTTTCACACAATAAAAAAGTGGCGACTGAGAGCTAATTAAATAAAGCTAAAACCTGTGGTGAAGAGCAGGGGATCCTCAACGCCAGGGAAAGAAATCAGTCAGCAACTCCTTTAATTTTTCTCCCTTTACAGCCACCAGATCAATGAGGCTCTCAGGGCTGCAGAGGAAATCCTTCACGTGAGTGCTGTTAAAGCATTTCCATCTCCAGGGCTCGCCAGGAGAACGCTGGTGTTCCTGGAGCCCCGAGTGATGAAAGCCCAGGGCTCCTGGGTGACAGCCACTCCTGACAAAAGGAAATCGTCCTTCTGCGTGGGAGGTAATTGCAGATGAGGTTTGTTACGCCTTGGCTTGACAAAAATCAAGCAGTGATTGAAGACAGAGGCAAAACTTCATCGCTTTCTTCTTTTCTGCCCCTTGTAATTAGATTTTGTGACTTGAATCTCAACTATTGGGTGAAATTTAATATAAGGAAAGTAAAAAAAAAATGGTCTAGAATGTTATGATATAAAGGATGTAACAGATCACTTCAAAAGCTCTGTCCTCACTTGCTCCTTCCACAAACCTTACATTTTCCTGTGTGTTTGCTCTTTTTCTTTTCTCACCATTTCTCTGAACCTTCATCAGAGCAGTGTTTTAAAATGACAAATGGATTAACCAGTAGACATGGAAATAGTCTACACGAATGTGGATTCAATTAGCTTTTTCCAGGGGAAGAACTCCCTTGAGAGAGGTCAGGAGCCCTTGGTAAAAATAACCTGGAGGTAAAAATAACCTGGAGGTAAAAATAACCTGGAGATATCCCTGTTCATTGACAGTTAATAAATGTTCAGTACTGCTGTGAGCTGGGGAGTTTTCCAGTTTTTTCCATCAGGATCTTGCTGAGCCTGGACACCAGTCTGGCTCTGTGTCTGTCTGAGTTTTACACAAATTCTCTTTCACTCCAGGAAAGCCACAGGGACCCCTCTGACTGAGAGGAACACAGGAGAAAGTGGCCCTTACTTGCTGTTTCAGTGGGGTATTTTAAACATTTACTGCATCAAAAAAAAGTTGAAGGAGATGACAAGGCAGAGTTCGAGCTGACTGAAAGGCTGTGACGTTTTTAGAGGAGTTTTACCCCTGTGTTCTGCACTAGTGGAGAGTTGAAGGACGGTGCTGAGCTCTTGAACACAGACACTGTGGCAGCTGAATCTTGGCAAAATATGAAATTCCTGAAGCCAGACCTCAGCACTCTTTAGGTTGAGCTATTAAATGAAAAAAAAAAAAAAAGATGAACCTTTGTGGAATTTAACATAACTCCCCAATTTTGCATTTGTATTTTTGATGGAGCCTGCTCTGCTCCAGGCCCAAGGAGAGCCATCACGCATGGGCTGCCACAAAATGAATGTCCTGTTTGCTGTAGAAAGCAACTGATGGAGCTACAAATGAGATATCTCAGAGGTGAAGTCCTGTTTGGTGTCAAGAAAGGATCTCAGGATTTGCTCTTCCAGTGTACTGTGATCTTAATAATTTGATACACAAAGACAAGAGTTTTTCAAAGAGCAGCCACTGATCCATCTCTCTGGATTCCAAGGAAATGCCAGCACTGCTGCGTTTGTGGTGATTTCCAGTGCCAAACTCAGAGCCTGCTGGGTGTGGTCCATGGCCCCAGCATTGCTTTGCATTCACAAAACCAAGGGTGCTGAGTGTTCTCTTTTTGTCCTCCTTTTACTCCAGAAGCTGGGGCTGCCCCTGGATCCCTGGCTTGGAGCAGCCTGGGACAGTGGGAGGTGTCCCTGCCATGGCAGGGGGTGGAAAATGATCTGTAAGGTCCCTCCCAGCCTAAACCATTCCATGATTCTGTTTGGCTCGTAAAATGCTGACTTAGATTTACAGGTTCTACCCAAAGCCCTTTCACACTGAAGACATTTTAAAATGAAACAGCCGAACTGATGGCAAGGGCAGGCCACACCTCATTAACGGTGCTTCCCAAACGAGGGCCTGGAAATAACGTAGGTATTTTGAAAAGGCTGCTGGGTTTATTGCAGGGATTGCATAATTCCTTCATTTCCACGGTAAGCCAGTTAAATCAATAATTAAAATTAGAATTTCAAAGCCCTTAAACCTGCCGGACCTGCAGGAAAGCCGCCAGCGGAAAAATCCTTATAAAACCTTGTCAATATATCCCAGATCCAAGGGAGTCACAAACCCCAAAGAGCTGTTCCAGGGACATAACCAAAGCCTTTAAGAGACTGCTTTGCAATGAGCCTTTTACTCTCTGAGAGGATGAATTGGATGTCTCCTTCCCCGAGGTGGAATGGCATTAATGAGCTCTCCAGTATATTTAAATTAGTAAAGCAATCAGGTGCAGAATGTGCAGGTGACACACAAGGAGTTGAGTCCTGAAGTCCAAAATCCCAGCACAGTAAGGGAGGCAAAGCAAAACCAAGCTCTGCAGAAAATATGTATGCTCATGGAAATGAAATGTATTTTTGCACCCAAACTCTTCTGCCCAGCCTGCAGCACAGAGCCAAACATCCTTCGTTAATAAAACAGACATCTTTGCTTAGATCATCCCCATATGTATCATAACCTCCTCCCCTGCAGAACTTATTAGAAAGAGCAGAAATGCTACTCTGTTCAGTTAAAAAAAAAACCCAAATGAACCAAACCCCAAACCAACCAAGACGCAAAAATCAAATATTGCAATCATGAGATAACAAGATTAATAATGGACTTGTCATGCAGGGAAGTGGATAGATATGGATATCCGTGTAAGATTGCTGTAGTAGAAGAAATTCTGACAAATAAAATTCTTAGCTGACTGCTAAATGGAAGTTTACAAGGGTGCATGCTCATGTGTGACTTTTTATATAGCAGCAGGCACTGACATCGACGGATCATTTTGAAAGCCTTCTGTTCAAGCCTCTATTTTCATCTTTGCTGAGTGAGAAGGAGCCAGCCCAGTTTAAAACAAGAGGAAATTGAAATACCACACATCTAAAAAGAGCAAGTGTGACAAAAGTGATTTCTGCTCTGACATTTTGAAGGAGTGCAGGGTAAAGCGAGCAAGTTCTATCTAGAGCACTGTAGATGTGACAGGTGTCACTTATATCACTTACAGCACTCACAGGACCAATATAAAATGTAACATCGAGCAAATTCAGTGCTGCCTTTCCTCCACAAAAATCAGGAATTAATTTGCTTTATCTGTCTTCAGAAAACCAGGAATATTTGGGGTCTTTAAATTAGCGACTGTCTCTCTTCTTTCTCTGTGTTTCAAATACCCAGTGCTTTGCCCAGGACAGTTTAAATCCCAGTGACAGCACATCATGGGTGGCATTATGAGAGATCACTCAGAGCTTACCTACTTTCCCTGAATAAAATCCTTCCCACCTGGATACAGGTCCCTAAATCCCTTCAAGCCCTTTCCAGATCCCCTGAATGAGAACAAACTTCCCAAGGCAAAGCAAAGCTTGGGGTCACTACACCAATTCTCAAGGCAGCTCTGCTGGCCAAGACAATTCTCCTTCAGCTGCTGCAAAAACATCCTAGAGAGAAATGGGAGAATGAAACAGGTGCCCAGAGAAGCTGGGGCTGCCCCTGGATCCCTGGCAGTGTCCAAGGCCAGGCTGGACGGGGCTTGGAGCAGCCTGGGACAGTGGGAGGTGTCCCTGCCCATGGCAGGGGTGGCACTGGATGGGCTTTAATGTCCCTCCCAACCCAAATAATTCACTAATTCTATAATAATCTTTCAACAGCTCCTGGAGGCTGGGAATCATCCTCTAGAAAGGTTTGAAACAGAAAGGATACTGGGGTGTGCTGAATAATTCTAACCTAAAATAATGCTATTATTCTACAGGCTGCATTATTATGGATATGCTGATTTAATTCCAATTTAAATATGACAGAATTTTGTTTGTTTAAATGGAGTTTTTCAACCTCCCTCAAAGATGTTAATTTTCCCATTAGTTACTCTTTTATTCATTAGCATTAAGCAAGAGGCGAGGAGTAAAAATAGGTTGAGAACCAAAAAAAAAAAAAAAAAGAAAAAAGAAAAAAAAAGAAAAACAGAAAACCAAACTAGAAGTCTCTTGTATCTTTAAAAGTATGAAAATGAAAATGTAGCTAATTAATTTTTGCTAGTAAATATTTCCCGGGGTGAGAAATGACAGCGCAATTAAAATCTAATGCCCAAGCTCTGTTTTGAGCCCCGCTCTTTGTCTCTGAGGCAAACCCACTAATTCAGGTACATCCCCCAGTGTCTCCTTAAAGGAACGCTGCCCTAGCAGGGCTCCACGTGAAGATGGAGTGTGACTCAAGATCTGCATCACTGCTGGGATATGTCACTGAACCTCCAGAGTCACACACAGGGACCGAGGCACTGAGCTTGTACATCCCCTAATTGCTCCCCAGGAAGGAAACTCTCACCTGGATCTGAGGGAGCCCAGGGAAAGGGAGAGTTCTGCGTCCACCTCCACACACATCCACCCCCAGACCGCCCTGACTCAAAGCTTCCCCTCCTTTCTGCTCTTCCGGGCTTGATTTGATTTCCTCTGCTGCCCTAAGAGTCCTCAAAGCCCACACAGCAGGCAGCAGTGCCAGGAGCACCAGCTCTGTGCCTGCGGAGCTGATGTTCCTTTAATTCCGTGAGGCAAAGCAGCAGCGACAGCCCGAGCGTGAATAATTCACCGGGAGGGCTCTGGGGAGCAGCTGCGGAGCTGCCCTGGCACTCCCAGCTCCAGGGCTGCGAGGTGAAGCAGTGGAGGGTTGCTCTCCCCACGTCCCCAGAGCGGTGGCCAGTGAGAAACCACCTGGCTGGCCAGAAACTCCCAGTTCATCCCAGTGTGCCACACTGGAACATGCTGGAGAGGGAGGAGCCAGGTGAGGATCCACTTGTGATGCTCATTATCTGGGGCTAGGGAGAGGAGGGGATGAAGCAAATTAATTTTTGCTCAGTGAAGGTGACAGGGAAGGTGTAAAAGTCACCTCTGACACCCCCAAGAGGGACAGAACTCTGGCTTCTGTCTCCATCAAGCAGCCCTGCCAAGGGTTTGCAGAGCTCTGGCTGAAGAGAGACCAAAGTCAACTCACACGGGTGCCCAAAGAGCTTCCCTGTGTCCCTGGGACTCGGTGCTCTTAGAGTCTGCTCTAACCTAAATGACTCTGATTCCGTCCCAGGATTCTCTCCCAGGATTCCATCCCAGGATTCTATCCCCTGGGGAAGGGGGGATGCCCGTGCAGTGCTCAGTCGCCAGCTGGGGTTAACCCTCGACAGATGCCCGGCAGATCCTTTCCCCCTGATTTGCACAAAATGAAGCCATTTGATGAGTCTGTCCTGCTCCCTCAGGTACACACGATGAACAAACCCAGGGGTGTTCAGCAAAGCCCCTGAGCTGCAGGGGTTGGCAGCAGGGGAATTTGTTATGTAAATCACTTGGGCCTTCAGAATACAAAATACACACCGGGATAAAACCACTCACGGAGAGAAAACTTCAGCTTCCTCCTAAAATCCACAAAGATTTTCCCTTTGACTTTAGATTTTCCCCCAAATCTGACCTTCCATATCCCGTCACTTCTCCACTGAGCTGTCTCATTCTGCCTCCCATTATTTCACATTTATCTCTTAGGGAGAATCATCTTTTCCCGACTGTCATCCCTAATCCTTTTCTCCAGGCACGCATTTCCTCCCCCACTGTTCAGCCAGGCTTGACACTGCTGCCAGACCCCCGTCACAGGAGGGAATCACTCCGGAGCAGAGCTTTTCCATCCTGGAGGCAGCACAGCTCCCTGCAGGGATAGCAGCGTGCTGTGTCAGGAAACCACCCCGATAAACCCATGGCCTCGTGCACTGAAGGCAGGGGAAAGCCTGAATTCCCCAGTCCCTGTGCAGCTGGGGGTCTTGCAGGATTCCTCTGAGCCCAGGAGGAGGCTGAGTGGGGGAAGCAGACTCAGGAATCACCTTGATGCCAAGTGGGGGTGAGGTTCCCCTCTACCACTCTCACTGAATCCCTGCCTCTCATGTATCATCAGCTTTTCCCTTTTTTTCCCCCTGTTTTTCCTCGTCTCCCAGCAAGTTTCCACACATTTTTCTTCACAGTGACTCCCAACTCACACAGCACCTTCCTGTGGTCCTGCAGCTGCCTTTGCCTGCTGAGGATTTAGCTGTGCATGGCTGTCCCATGGACCCCCTGCTCCGGCTGTCAGTGCCAGGGGATCCCTCTCAGCAGGGCTGTTCCTTCCTACCCAAGGAGGAAACTTGCCGAGGTTCTAGTGCTGTGAAGCAGCAGCAAAACCTTCATCTTCTCCCTCATTTCCTTATTTTCTCCCTCACTTCCTTAGTCTACCTCTTCTAAGAGGGTAAGAACCCCTCTTATTTATAGCAGGGTCAGCTTTAGGCTGTTCTCACAGAGTCACTAAGGTTGGAAAATCCCTCTGAGATCATTGGGTCCAGCCGTCAATCCCACATCCCCACCCTGTTCACCCCCAAGCCACATCCTCAAATGCCTCATCCACATGTTTTGAACACTTCCAGGGATGGTCAGTCCACCACTCCACTGATGGAAAAGAGGCAGACACTGTAGTCCTGGTTCTCATCCCCTCAGCACAAGGAGTCCTGTTCTGGAGCCAGAGCTGGGCTTTGCACCCTGAGCTGCTCCTTTAGTGACTCTATCAGCCCTTTAAAGCCTGGCTTTTGAAAACAAAACAACTCAAAACCGAAGTGAAAGAGGCTTTTCTCCATCGTGCAGGGTGCCAGCTCCGCTCCGGAGCCGCAGTGAGCAGCTGCTGTCCGTGGGGATGCTCAGCGCTGGAGGGCTCAGGGGGAAACTGCCCGGGCACCGAGCTCTCCTCCACGTGCAGAGGCACTCACCAAGCCCCAAGAACCGTGCTGCAGGGTGTCTTTCTCCTTCTTATTGTGCAGGGATTAAAGCTCGGCTGCCTTGATCAGAACGCTGTCCTGATTGCTCGCAAACTCTCAGCCTCCCCGGTTAAAACTGATTTAAAGAGACAGCAAAAGCAGGGAGAAAACAGCTCCCGCTCCGTCCTTTAAAACAAACTTAATTTTGACACCTAATTATGTACGAGGCAGACTCATTCCTGTTCCCTTTGCCAAGCTGCTCTTTAGTTTTGATCTCCCAGGGTGCTCGCCCTCCCGGGGAGGGAGGCTTTGATTAGGAGGAAGCAAAAACTCCTGGAGAGGAGAAAGGTTGGGGGAACAGAGGTACCTGCAGCACAGAGACACCTCTGCCCCCACCTGCTCTGTGACCTCGGGCGTGTGGCTCTGGCATCTGGGCTTTGGTCGCCCTGCTTTTAGAGGAGGGGGGGGAAGCAATCGGTTCCCTCCTCCGCATCCTATTTGGAGACAACGAGCTGCGAAGTGCTGAACCAGAGCGGTAAAACCATTCCCGCAGCCTAATGAGCGCTCCAGAGGAGCAGCAGGATCTATCCATTTCCCCCATCTCTTTAAGCACAGCTAATGAAGAGAAAAGAGAGCCCCTGCCCTGGCTGAGAGCGAGCAGCACCACTGCAAGCGATGCACCGAAATGCAGGGAGCACACCGGAGTGCAGGAATTCGGTTACCAGGCTGTTTGCAAATTAATGGCTAAATCAAATGAAATGAGAGCATGGGGTTTCTCTTGAGGGAAGTCTGGTCACAGTCGCAAGGAGAAGGGGAGGGGTTGTGGAGCAGGGATGACATAATCACGTTTGCGAATCACCAGCAGTGTGCACGCTTTAATCCATTAATGGGGTTTTATCTGTGATCATAAAAAGCAGGTTACATTCAGCCTGGAAGGGAGTGAGGGTTGGAGGAGAGGGGAGGGGAGAGAAAGGCAGAGAGGCAGAGGGAGGCAGAAAGCGAGGCAGCAAGAGAGCACAATTCACTCGGTGGATTGCTCGCCGGCTTGGGGCTGATAATTAGGGATCTCAGGAGAGCAGTAGCTCAGAATAACGCGCTCTCCTCCGAATGGACCGACTGGAGACAGTGGTTCAGTCCTGCTGATATTTTTTAAGCCCTCCTCGCAGTTTGATGGGCATTCCCAGTGCTTTTGTGCACGTCTCGGGAAGCGTTGACGTGGAAAGGAGCAGCGAGGAGGGGGAGGTTGGAGGAGAAAACTGCGGCTCCTCCAAAAGCACGGAGGGCATGCACGGGAGCCAGCGGGCTGGGGAGGAGGGCCAGGCGGGGGCACCTCGCACCATGGTCCCCCGGTGCCGGCGCGGCGCAGTTCCGGAGATGTCCCTCCTGTGACTGGACGCACCATGAGCATCTGGGAGCTGCTGCTGGCTTTCGTGGTGGTGGTGCTGATGCTCGTGGCCCTGCTGGCCAACGTGCTGGTGCTGATGTGCTTCCTGTACAGCGCCGACATCCGCAAGCAGGTCCCGGGATTGTTCATCCTCAACCTCACCTTCTGCAACCTGTTGATGGCCGTCTCCAGCATGCCCCTGACCTTGGCCGGGATCATTTACAAGAGCCAGCCCGGAGGAGATCAGGTTTGCCACGCCGTGGGCTTCCTGGAGACTTTCCTCACCACCAACTCCATGCTGAGCATGGCAGCTCTGAGCATCGACCGGTGGATCGCCGTGGTCTTCCCTCTAAGTTACCACTCCAAAATGCGGTACCGGGACGCCGCTCTCATCCTCAGCTACACGTGGCTGCACTCGGCGTCGTTCCCCATCGTGGCAGCTTCTCTCTCCTGGCTGGGTTTCCATCACCTCTACGCCTCCTGCACGCTCTACAGCAAGAGACCGGAGGATAGGACACAGTTTGTGATTTTCACGGGGGTCTTTCACGCCCTCAGCTTCCTCCTGTCCCTTGTGGTCCTGTGTTTCACATATCTCAAAGTGCTGAAGGTGGCACGCTTCCACTGCAAGCGGATCGACGTGATCACCATGCAGACCCTGGTGCTGCTTGTGGACATCCATCCCAGGTAAGCTTCCTGCATTTTCAACAACTGTTCGTGGCAAAAGAAGTGAGGAGGGGGCTCAGTGTGGTGCTAAATGCCGATTAATCTGTCTCAGAGCAGGGGATGGGCAGGGGGAGAAAACAAGCATCCTCCCGGCCGCTTTCTGTCCTGTGTGTTTCTTTTCACGTGTGTTTCTTTTCACGTGTGTTTAATTCTCTGATTGCAGAACTCAGGTTTTGTTAGGCTTGGGGACTTGTTTTGGGAGGGAGAGCAAAGAACCAGGCAGTTTTGGCTAAGCAGGCACTTCCCTTTGAGACAGCGATCGGATCACTGCCCTTTGTCTCCGAGGGTGGATTTAGTGCTCGAGAGCTTTGCAATTTTTGGGTACTGTCAGCCCAAAATGCTACTGGATCCCTGAGAGGGAGGAGACTGCACTTGTCCCTGGGAGTTTGGAAGGGAAGCTGAGCGCTGCCTGCTGCTCCTTCTCCCGGCAATTTCCCTGTTGCTGTGCTCTCTGTAACTTTATCATTCCTGAAGGCAGAATCCTGAGGGAATTACATCCGCAAAATTCAAGCTCTCGAACGCCTGTACTTAAACCTTGTGCGAGAGAAAACTCAGCAGCAATGCTAATGTTACAAGCAAGGGATGTACAAAGCTCATTTCAAATGTGAGGTTTTAGGCAAGTCCCTTGTGCCCCGAGGCAGGAGGAGAGAAGTCCCCAGGGACCGGGAGGATCGTGGGCTGGAAGGCAAGCGTGGAACAGGGAGAGGAATGCGTGCAGAAGTCACGCCAGGGATTATGCACGAGCTGTAAATCTTGCATGAGCAGTCAATGCCTAGATCTGGGAGAGATGCACGTTTGGTGTGTGACACAGAAATCTGCCTGGAAGAGAGGAAAGCAGGGAGCAGGGGGAGAGGGCAGTGCCACGCCACACATCCCATCTGCCCATCTCTGCTCCGCGAGCCGGAGGGAACACCAACCCCTCCGTTTGCAGCCAGCCTGGAGCAGAGAGAGCTGCGGGGCTCCCAGCACATGTGGCTGTCCTCAAAAACAGGTCACGGCTTGGGGATGCCTGAGGCTGAGACAAATAAGTCTGGCGGGATCGGGGCAGGGCAGCACATTTTAGAGGAACAGAAACATTTGCTCGGAATCCTCCCGTTAAGCTGTTTGAGCTGTCTCTCGACCAAGAATGCACAGCAGAACTTCGGGCAAGTCTTGTTGCCGTTCTTGAGAAATACAGGTATAAATCTTCCCTTATTCACCAAGTCACACGGAGGGAAAAACACCCTCCTGTCCCGCGAGCTGTCTGCTTGATGAACTGTGCCTCGAGTGCCTCAGCTCCTGCAGCATGAGGACATGTGGTGGTTACTCCCAGGACAGTGCCATAAACCCACCAGGGCTGCTTGAAACTGCCTTCGTTTTGCCTAATGCTGAAAGTATGCCTGGACTGCACAGAGAAGTTTAGTAAAAGGGCAAAAACCTCAGGGTTATTCCTCCTCCTCTGCATTTTTTCTGGTTGAGGTTGATTTGAGGGAGTTTGTGCGTTTTTTGATCCTCTCGCTGAGGGATGGGTTCAGCGGGGCTGTGGCAATGATGTTTCCTTTCTTCAGGGGAGACAGAGTTGTACAGGCACTTTGCTGTGAGTAACCTGCCCCTCCGGCTCTTCCCTCCTCCATCTCTAAGAAAGGAAAGTTTTGGCTTCTTTTCTACAGTAGAACTGGTGGCTGAACTATGGAGGTGCTGCCTTAGCCAGTGACAGCTCCTGCTGCTGAAAGGGGCAGATTTCAGGTCACTGTCCCTCCCCTGAAAGAGCCGGTGATGCTCAGAAATCTCTGCCATGACAAAGGCACCATTTGCATTGCATAAGAGGCAATTTCAGGGTGCACTGTAGCACCTGGCAGCACAGCCCTGGATGCTGGCAGAGTCCACACCAGAGAGCAAAGTTTGCCATCCCACCTCAGACTCCGCTGACCCCTCTGGCTCGCTCCAGTTCCAGCCTGGGAAATGAGCACAGAGAATTTTCTGCTTCCTGTGACTCAGAACGCGCCCTCAGGGGTCAGGCGTTGTGACAGATGCCTTTATTACCTGTGACTGGGAAAGACACGAGTGATCTCCTGAAGATCATTCAAGGCAAGCGCAAAGGAAACTCCCAAATACAAATCTGTGTGAATGTTTGGGACACACGTCCTGTCAAATTAGCTCAGCGTTTTTTAGCGGATCCTGCTTTTTCTTTGTTCTTAAGACCAAAATATCTTGGATCTTGTAGGAGATTTGGGCAAAACTTCACTTAAGTGATTAACCCATGTATTTCTTCATCCAAATTATCTATACTACCTTTTTGGAATATCCAGCTCTACACATCTTAAGGTTCAGTATCCCGTAAACTTTGTTTAAAATACCAAACCTTCAAAGGGATATATCTCAGATTTCCCAGGATATTAAAATCTTTAAATGAAAGCTTAGTCAATAATCCTGTTCTATTAATGATGTCACCGCTGGAACTCACATATGTCTTATCTTACTGCACAAAAGTGTGTGCAAAAGCAAAATATCCATCTGTGTACATTGTCTACACGAGGGAGTGAGATAAAATAACTTCCAGTGTGATGTGGTATTTATTGGGTACATCTGGAAGGGCTGAACTAAAGAAATGGGTTTGAGTCTACCAGGGCAGTCATGGGTGAGCTGCAGGAGTGAGAGACAGCTCTGCATGTGCCAGGAAGGAAAAGATGTAACTGGGGAAACAGAGACAAAAACCACAGCACCCTCTCCTCCCTAACAACACCCTCACCGAACCTGCTTTGGAGATTCACCTTCCTGTATTGCCATGGGCTTGGGATATTATGAATTTAAGAATACAGGTCTGAAACAAAGCTCATGAAACTCTAAAATCCTTTTCCTGCACATAGAAATACTCCAAGTTCCTCAGCTCTTGCAGAATTGAAAGCACATAGGTTCCCTTGAAAAGATGGATTTTTTTTTTCCTTCTCAGCTGTCATTTCTAGCTGCAAATAACTCACGTATAGAAGATGTTACACCTTTATATGTGTCATATTCTCTAAGAAAAAGACAATTTGTTAGGAGAACAAACTTCTCCTCCGGTATTTATTTCATCACATCGTGATAGCTGCTCTGGGGACCGGCAATGTGGAGACCAAATTTAGAATGGAACAAAAGAAACGCTTTTTCTTTAACACAACCAGAGGAACTCATTGCCACAGAGATCCCTGAAACACACTGAGATCCTCAGGACACAGCGTGTGCTTGGATGTTGATAAAACATTTGCAGATGGAGTAAATAATGTAAGGATATGGCCATGAGCCTCAGAGCTACGAGACTGAGTCATCAATTAAAAATTTACAACAGGAATTAAAAGACCAATGCCAAACAGTTGAGGCTTTTTTTAAAAAAAATATGTATAAATACAGGACATGGGCCAGTCTATTTGGTTTGTCTGAGAAGTGGCTTTGTCACTGAGAGATCTGTGCAAGGACTCCACACGTGGCAGCGCTGCCCTGAGCACAGAGAGGGGCTCAGGGTGGCAGCCTGGCTCTGGCTGTGCTCTTGCCAAAGGGATTTATTGAGGCACAGGCAGTCCTGGCATTGTGAGAGACACCAGAGCTGCCCAATCCACCTGTCTGGAGCAGACAGGAACTCATCCATGTCCCTCAGAAAGCAGGGAGAGCACAGGAGGCACTCAAGCAGGCAGAGGAAGAGGATGAGCTTGCACATTAATCACTGTTTTCATGAGCAAATGTGCTGATTTCAGAGATTTTCTGCACTGAAAGCGAGGTCTCAGCCAGTGCTCCTTGCTGCCACACCGGGGGAATTCAGAGCTCTCTGGTGGCCGGCTGAGACCACCAACAGAAAACTCAAAGGAAAAGCTCTTGTCCTAAAATGCCACAGGTAGGAAAACCCCAGGGTATGATTAATTCGTACCTGTTTAGCTGGAAACTGGGCTGGTTTGAGTGGGAAATGAGGATATCCCAGCACTGGGGATTTATTGAACGATTCCAGCCTTGCTCAGCATGGCAGCCCTGCGGATCCACGGGCTGATGGAATATTTGTGGCCACCCAGCTCACAGCCATGGGATACAGTGGTTGCTCCCATGTTGGGCTGAGGGTTCAGAGTGTTCCTTTTCCCATTATGATTTTGTTGTTTTGTTGCTTGTCTTGCTGGGAAGTTTCTGCTCTCCAAGGCAGTGGTGCTGGAATTGCTGTTTCCAGGGAAGTAGTGAGCTGCCTGTCCCACACTGGATATTTGCCAAATCTCTGAGCATCGTCTTGCTTGCAGAAGCAGCTCACAGTAGTTCAAAAAGGAGCTGAAAACTGAATTCAAGGATAAATTTCACCCACTTTACTACAGATCAGTTGATAGAACATGGTTGTGTGACATAAATACACACTCATGTATTAGTCAGGAACTTATGGAGGGTAAGATGATCAGAAATCTCTGATCATTAATATTTGGTGTTGTCCCATTTAAATGCAGCGCACCTGCTGTTGGTTTATGCAATTAAAACAGATTTTTTTTCCATCATTCCTTAGTGAAGCCATTAAAAATTGCTACCTGATGCCATGGCTGATGTTGTTGTTTGTGTTGAATGTCATGCAGCGTGCGGGAGCGTTGCCTCGAGGAGCAGAGGAGACGGAGGCAGCGGGCAACCAAGAAAATCAGTACCTTTATTGGTACCTTCATCCTCTGCTTTGCACCTTATGTCATTACAAGGTAAGTGTGACATCCTGGGAAAGGCTGCTGGGATGCACTCCTGGCTCAGGGAATTGAGCCAGAACAGGATTCCCGTCTCCTGTGAACATTTGATGCGCTGTTTCCACTCCTGCACCAGAGCTAAGGAATGGTGTAAAGTGTCACAGTGCTCCTCCACCCAGCCCTGGGGCAGTCTGAGGGTCACACTCTGCTCGCTCAGCCCAGCCAATGTCAGTCCATGAAGTTTTTTGAGGACATTTTTTTGGTTGTCACCTGCTGCTCTGATTGACTCCCTGCTCCAGGGGTTGAACTCCAGGGAAACGCTCGCCTGAGTAGCTCAGACTGTAAAAATTTGGTCAGCGAGATCCTGCTGAGGTGAGAACACAGCACACAGGCTTAAACAACAGTTTTGTCTGATTGGGTAGTTTATTAGTCATAAACATCAAATATCCAAGCTGTGCTGGCTCATAACTAAAAAAACTTCTTGTGATTTATGGTCAGATGTCTGTCCACCAGCTTATCTCTGGAAATGGCTCCTGTGGGAAACAAGAAATTACTCCTATGAAATATAAAGTATTAGAAAGTGAGAATATTCAGGAAAAAAGTTATCTAGCTGTTGAGGGAAATTTACAGCTTGCATTGTTATTAAAAGACTTTGGGAAAACTGAGATGCTGCTATGCACAACAGAGAAAGAAAAAGAAAATTAAAGTATCTCCTATTCCAACACTATAAAGTAGAAATTAGTGGGGCTGACTTCAGTCAAACTCAGATCCACCTTAAAAGAATCATTGAAAAAGCTGGATTAAGAGTCGATATAAGTGAGCATGTAGCTCACCCTGAGTTTTGCCATTCAGTATAATAACCTGAATGTCTGGAAGCAGAAAAAAAAGTAGTATTAGAATTTCCTTTGCTTTCATGCAGTGGCCAAGAGACACCACTGCAAGCCACGCACTTAAATGGTATGAAGGATTTGTAATTTTGGGTATTTAGCCTTAATTCTCAAGCTGTAGGATATTAAAGTCTTTGCCTTGTTGCAAACAGTTAATTTTCATTTTCTGCTGGGTCTCTGAACTTAATGAAAACTTTCCCAGTCAGGGAATCGCTGGCGGCTCATCCTGAGTGACACCGGGAGCTCTCACCAGAGCCGTCAGGAGCATTTCTGTGCTGCTCCAAAGGCATCTCAGCTCTCAGGCACCACCTCCCCGCCTCCTCCTCACTCCGGGGCATCCCAGTTTGTGTCCCAGTAGCCTTAAGGTAGAGAAGAGGGGTTCGAAAAATCCTGAGCCTCCTCCCTGCAGTCTGTGCAAGGATCACTTAAATGTTTTTCTGTGTCTTCAGTCTGCTGAGGAACAGCTTTGCACAGAGAGTGGTGGTGAGAAGAGGAAAAATGCAGGGTCCTGGATGTGATGCCTTAAGGGCTGGTAAAAATCCAAGGCAGCCCCAGCAGTGCAGGGCAAAGGGCATTCCCTTGGGTTAATGGGATCCCAGGGGCACAACTTGGCCCAGGTGGGAACAGCCGAGCAGCACCCCCGGGTCCAACGCGGATCCAATTGGATGGAGCTCAGCAATGAGCAGATCAACCTCAAATCCCCAATCAGGAACTGAACCAATGAGGGAACTGTCCCCCATTCTAATGACCCCCCCAATGGAGACTCCAGCCCAGCTGAACAAACCTGTTGCAGAGAGGAGGCTCCGGGCAAGGCTGGAGCCTCTGCTTTGGAGACACTCGGGATGTTCCGTCTGCTCCCCTCAGAGAAGCCCCAAGCTGAGCTCAATCTCAGCCCCCAAGGGTTCTCCACATGTAGGGCTGAGGGACAGGGAGTGTTTGTGAAGGGTACAAGGAAAGGGAAAGGGGATAGAAATGTATAAAAAGGGGATAAAAGAAAAGACAAAAAACCATCAGGCATCAGATGCATGAGGATGTTCTGGGGTAGGGTGGGAGCTGGTCAGATGGGTCAGGAGGGTCAAAGTGTCCCACATTCCTGGCCTTTCCAGTTCTGGCATGTTTAGGGGGATCACTGCACAGCCAGCTAAGGGGAATTCCCTCTCGAGCTCCTTGAGGGACCTTGCAGGACACTTGCAGGCCCGGGTGTCCCAGGACACTCTTCCTTTGCTTCCCTGGGCCTCACACACAGCGCTGAGGGTGTGGACATCGAGAAATGCAGAAAAATTTGATTTTGTGTGAGCAAGTGGTAATCTCTGGACTATGTGCAGTGCTGTGCATTCTGAGGAGAGACACAATCAGTCATGGTTCAAGCAGTGGACAGAAGGCAGGAGAGGGAGTGCCCTGCTCAGCCCCTCCTAATCAGCAATCCGCTCCAATTAAATGTGCTTTTAATACTCCCTGAACTGGGGCTGTCAGCAGCAAATCTCAAAGTTTTACTATAACCTCGTTACCTCCCTGTCTCCACGCTAAAAATAAAAGGCTGTCGTGAGGAGTTCCGTGAACCAGTGAGGGAGTTGTGCTCATCACCCCAGAGAGATCAATGTTTCTCTGGGTAAACCAGGGTTTTTCAGACTCCATGAAGGTAAAAATCAGATTAGGCACTCCTTTTATCAAGAAACACCCTTTAATTAATCCAGTGGATGACATTAAGTGGTGTATCAGAATCTGATTGCCTTTGATCCAGCACGACAGGTGTATTCCCCCATATTATGTATTTCTAGGCACAGCTTGTTTCTTGTTTTTTAAAAAAATATCTATCAGCACACATCTCTCCCTTTGACGTATTGATCATTATGCAATTAAATATACTTGTTCCAAACCCCTTTTCTCCAAGGATCTTTTTTCATGAGGAAAATGAAGATAAGTCATACAAGTTACTAATATTCATTTCCAACTCCAGGAATTTCATACCGAAAAGCAGAACTTTGCTCATGTAAGTTAATAAGTGCTGTCGATGTGTGAGGAAATTGGCCATAAATTAAAAATCCCAAAGTAATAGCAGGCAGAAGTTCCTAGTCCCAAGGATGGTGGAAGAGGCAGAAGAAAATGAAAATTCTGCTGTATCATCTCTGGGGAACAAGTGGGAAGAAAATTCTGTTTTTAAACTATTGTTTGCCCTGTGAATATGCAGATCCTGCACAGAAAAAACTCAGAATTCTTCTGCAATTTGTGTTCTTCAGACTCCCAGCTGGATGGACACATGTGCAGGAAAACATTTCAGTGCAGTGATGAACTGCACGTGTAAATAAAGGATTTCCAGTGTGCAGCGATCAGGGTCATGCCCTTCAGCCCAGCATCCTCGATTGTTTACTGAAGGTGAAATAAAATAATTGGGCAGCCACGTGACGTGACACACTCCACAGAGTTACACATTTCTAAAATACAAACAAAAATCACAGAAAAAGAGCTGTGAAATTAAAAGGGTTTGAAGACCAGACAGCAGAAGAGAGGCTTATGAAAGCAAGCCAGGGAATTATGTCATTGATACTATAAAATTTAATTTACAGGTAGCACTGAAATATTAATGTTCCTTCACTGAAAACGTCTTCTTTTAGGCTGAAACCTTTCATGAAAATGGAAGCTGTGCATAAAATTTCCCTCACAAATGAGAAACAAAGCCTTTCAAAGGCAATAAATTGTGTGATATGCCTTGAAAGGCTGACATTTAATTGTTTGTACATGAAATGGAGATGCATAGCTCGGGGTTTGGCTGCACTTCTGTGTTTGCTGCTTGATAACTGCAAATGTAATTTGCTATAAAAAATAATACTTGAGAAGTGAAAAATGTGTAAATGTCAGGGAAGCTTATGGAACGCAAGGAAAATATTTAAAATGTTGTTAATAAAAGTGTAGGCTTTTCATTTGATCAGTCAATGAAGGTAAAATTAGCAAGTCTAGGCTTGCAACCCTGAAGTGTCTGTTTGATGTGCTTTAAATGGAGATTGTTAATGTCTCAGAGAACTGACTGACAGCCTCAGACACAAATTTGTCATATTTTGGTTATTCAAAGCATCCGCTGAATTTAATTAAACATAATCAAATTCACATCTGTAAAGCACTCAGTAAAAATAACTCATCCAAATGAAATTCAACATGATGAGATTCAAAACGTGAAGCAGGCATCGAATAAATGAGGTGGAGAGCAACAAGGACGGCTTGTGGTAAATTACAAAGCAAATATGATTCAGTAGGTGATTAATTTCCAAATTGTCAATTCTCATTTTGGAACATGCTAACGTGGATGTCGTAAATTGCATTTTATTAAAGAAGAGAGAAAACACCAGGTGAAACCACCTGGAAACTCGAGCAGATTAAAACTTTGTCTCAGTTTGTAGGAAAGATGACGACCATGAGCTGCAAGGAGAGGCTGAAAGAACATTTGTTTATTTGGGATGAAAGGAGAGAGAAATGGGACAGGTGGGGGCTCTTTGGGACCCCAGAGCTGCTCAGCCAAGCAGCACCAGGGGAGCGGCACAACGGCACAAGCAATTCCCAAGTATTTTCACGTGACATTCTGTGGTCACCTGGAATGTCCCTCACACTGACTGGACTGTGTCATTTGCCAGAATTACTTTAAACAATATGTTGCAGTGAAAGTTTCTGGGATGGGAACAAAATGATTGAGGAAAAAAATCCTCATCTCTAAGCTGCTTCAAGTGCCAACAATATTGTCACTGCTGCTACAGGAACCTCCCTTCAGGATGCTCCTTGGGAGTGCTCCTTTGTCTGGAAAAACATGAGGAACTGAAATATTTCCAGGCAGATTGAAGAACCTCTGCTGCTGCTGAAAACATCTGATTGCCATGGGGGGCTCTGTAAGAGCACACGGGGCTGTTTGACGTCTGTGAAAATCAATCGTTTCTAACAGCTAGAGAGGAATATTGAGCAGAGCTGCCCTTTGGTGCTGCCCAGAGACACGGGGAGTTATCAATATTTCCCTGTCAAAAACGCTCTCCCTCAGCACATCAGGAGCTAACTGGACTCGTGTAGGCATGAGGAGCATATGAAGCTCTTCCCTCTCCCCTTCCCTAATGATTTCAAAGTTTTTCCTTGCTGAATTTGTAGCAAATGTGAATCCCCGGCCTTTGAACTGGCCAGTTTTTAAATTCGAGGTACGATAGGTTGTCTCTCAGGGGTGAATTTTCCTTGTGTGCTTCTTGACCCAGACAAACTGTGTGAAGACATTGAACTCTCTCTGGAGTGGGACTGGCCAAGAGAGCTGGACAGCCCTGGTGGGGTGGCTCAGATGCTCTAGAGGGGACGTAGAACACGAGTCCAGACTGATGCTGGGTTTTCAGACTGCTCGTGGCAGAGGAACACCACTCCCACGAGACTAAGCAAAGGCACTTTGGCAAACAGGCCCCAGGTTTAGGTTTGCAGTCTTTAAAATTTGTAAGAAGAAGACAACATACACATTTTCCTGAGTATGGCTTTCTTTTCTTTGCTTTTGTTGCAATTGCCCAGGATAATTTGAGGTTTTGGGGTGAGTTAATGGCTCAGAGTAATTTTCAATGTTCACTCTTTCACCCTTTCTCTTTCCCCAGACTTGTTGAATTGTCCTCCGTGGTCCACATCAATGCCCACTGGGGGATCATTTCCAAGTGCTTGGCTTACAGCAAAGCTGTTTCAGACCCTTTTGTGTACTCTTTGCTCCGGCACCAGTACAAGAAGACGTGGAAGGACATCATCAACAAGATCCTCAAGAGAAGCTCCATCAACTCCTCGGCGCTGGCGGGCGAATCGCACAACCGGAGCCTTCCGCAGCTGAACGACTGAGGAGCCCGGTAGGAAGGGATGTTTGTGAAACAGCAGGAACTGGCCCGTCCCCAGGAGCTCTCCTCAGCTGCCCAGGTTTCGGGAGGCGGCTGTGGCCCGGGTGAAGCCCAGCCCGTGTCCCTCAGCAGCCCAGCCAAGGGGGACAGGCTGCTCTGCCTCCGGCTGCGAGGGCGCCATCGATCCGTGGGTCCCGCAGGCTCCATAAATCCAAATCTCCCATTGATCTCCATCAGCAGCTGCATCCAGAGATGAAAAACTGGTCCTCAGCAGAGGGATTCGTGAAAGAAACGGGAGCAAAGCGGTGCCGTGGTGAGATTATGCCCAAAAGCTGCCCAGGGGTATTTGTGCTGTGTTTGTCACCGAATGCAGGTAAAGCTCCCTCTGACGCAGCTGCCAAGGTGGCTTTACAAAAACCACCCCGCCCCAGCTGCTTGAGAAGGTCGTGTGTAGAAAATACCTTAATGGGAAAAGCTTAAAAGAAAAAATAAATCTAAATATTCATCCAGCACCCAACACAGTTCAGCCTTTTCTGATAAATATTTTTGGAAGAATCCTGCAGAGTTAAGGAAGAGAAAAACCACTCTTGGAGTGTGCTGGGTTCAGCCATGTCTTCTCTAAATTTTTAAAGTTATTTATGCAGAATCCCACAACATTCTCCCCACTAAATTTCAGGAAAATGCAAACAGTAGACAGGGTGGAAAGGCCAGGGTGCCTCCTGCCTACCTTCTGTATATCTGAGCTCTGAAGAGCTGGATTTTGCCCAAAGCTGCAGATCTGGGCCCTGTGCCCAGGAGGAAAAATAACAAATCTCTTTTCCTGAGGAGTTATTAATCACAGGTTTTTTTCCCCTACTTAAAGGAAAGATGAGCTTAAATCTGAGTTTCAAGAGTAATTTCCAAAGCAAGTGGAGCACAAATAATGGGCCCCCTCTCCATCACGAGAGTGGAACCAATAACCTGAATCCACGTCTGAACGTGCGAATCTCTGGAGGTTTCAGTACCAGTTTTTATAGCCCTGGATTGCAGCTCTGCAGAGGAGCGTTATTAACATTTCCTGTGCACTCAGCTGCATGCCCAGATTGTAAAATAGGCTCGGTTAATTAGGCTTCGTGAATGCAGTGGCAGCTCAAACAGCAGCTGCCACAGCTGGCTGTGCTGCCATCTATCCTTGCTCGTGTTCCAGCTCTCGGCGCCACCCTGAGAAAAGAAGGCCTCAAGCAGGAAAAAATGTGGGGCTACTTTTTAGCTGCCACCTTCTCTCACGCAGGAAAAGGGCTTGGTGTGTCGCAAAAAATGCCCACTGCTGAATTTTCTGGCCTCTGATCCAAATCCCAGAATTCAGAGAGGGGCTTCACCCCAAGGCAGTGAATGTGGGGGAACACCTCAGTTATTATCTGAAGGTTATCAGCCACCATGTAAATAAAAAATTTCAGCTTAATTATTAATTTCAGTTATAAAAAAACCACCATCATTACAATAAAATCCACCCATAGCCACAGGATTTAAGTAAGGTTTTACAACACTGCATTCAAATGAGCCCTTAGCCAGAGTAAATAGTCTACCTCATCTCAGTCATTTTGCTTCTTAGGCTTAACATCATTTTCTCAGGTGCAATAGATCAAAACACCCAGCTCAACACTTGTTTCCTAAGAAATTCAACTGAATTTGATGATTGGATTGTCATAGAACACAGGATATTAGACAGTTGATTATTACTGAGTTTAAAAGGATAAAAAGCTCTATATTGAGCTTGTTTGATGAAGACCACTTTTAGTAAATTGCACCAGGAAAGTCCACAGCTGTTGTAAACTTACACATGGAGCTGATGCCAGAGTCAGTGGGAGGCTTGTGTGTCAATAAGGGCAGCTCCAGGAACATTTAAACCTTCAAATTCAAAGAGAATAAGCTAATTTCCCAGAAAAAAAAAAATCATAATACGTTTAGGATGTCTAGTAAAAGATGGAGAATGCAGCACTGGACTTGTCTCATCCTGCTTGTGTATCACAATCAATCTCTGGCTGATTTATATCCCACCATGAGCAATAAATCTCTCCCCTCGTACGTGTTTAAAAATTTGTCTCTCTTTCATGGTGCCTTTCTTCTGTAATTAATCTCATAACAGAGAACAGATATCATTTCCCCTTCCTTGCATCAGCTCTCTGTCATGTTTTGACCATCTGAAGCAAGCAGGAGTTGTAAATGCTGGTGCCTGACAAACTGCCTCAGTACACAAAGTCAAAATAACACCCCAGCATTTCCTGGTGACATTTTATAGGATACTCAAAAATAAGATACTGTGGCTTGTTAAGTGCTCGATATTCAGCTGAATTCTCATAGGAAACGGGCAAAATTTCCTGAAGTGTGTGTGTCTCGGTGATGAATGTAGATGTGAGTAACTGTCTGCTGAGTATTTTGTGTACTGTACAACCCCCTGACTCGAGTGAGTTAAAATAATGACGGTGAATGTCATTTATCGTCCCTGCTGGTGCAGCAGAACCGTTCTCTTGTCTGACACACACGTGTGCAAGGGGCAGGGGCGTGGGGGAATTTCCATTTGTTAACTTCAATATTTCTGAAAAAGTTTGTCGAGTCTGGCTGCAACCTGTGCCCGAAATCTGGAGCTGCATGTGCCAAATGTGGGCAGCTGCTTCGGTAAGATGCAGCTCTCTGTTTGTTGGTGTCTGTGACCCATATGCAACATCCCCTCTCCACACGCATGTTCAATTAACATTTCCTTCATGTCTTGTAAATTTGGCAGGCACAGCACTGGCAGATGATTCCGAGAATGTAGCCCACTGAGCCGATTTGTGGGTTCTGAGCTTTTCCTTTGTTCATTTTAACGGCTTTTATGTCATTTCAGAGCCCTAACTGAACTGTAATCCTGGTTGCTGTTATGTTCTTGAGCCAGTTTGAGTGTGAAGAGCTGGGTGATTGCATTTGGCAAAATCTCTGAGAGGCTGATGAGGGTTTGTTGAACAATTATTAAGTACCAGGTCCTCTCTTGACATAAAATAATGGTTTCACCTGAGCAATGGGTCCATTAGATGATTTTATCCAGGTTTTATAGATATGTCTTCATGTGCAGGGCCCTGTTTTTATGGGATTTACAAATGGAAGGATGGGAACAGGATTTAGGGAGCTCCTCTGGGGTGCAAGTGCTCACTTCCAATGTCAGGCAACCCCATAATCAAATAAGTTCTATCCCTGTTCTATCCCAGAACAGTAAAATCTTCTGGCAAGGATTTTTTTTTTTTTTAATAACTTTGAGAAGCTATTTTAGACTTCAAAACCAGCTGTATCAGAACATCTTTAAGAGGTTCCAGAAGCGAGGCAGAAATGGGTGTGACTGGGGGCTGAGGTCTGGGAGGTTGGGAAGTACAAATTGGCTTTGTTGCTGTTGGAATTCTGTGTGATATGGGATCCCCTGGCTGCAGTGGGCTCTTCCCAGTGCCCTATTTCCACCCTGGGAGCTCTCCAAGTCTCTCAGACATTCACTCATCCCAGAGAAAAACGTGAAAATCTTGTTAAAGCCCTGTGCTGCCACAGGAGGAGCTTTTCGGTTTTGGGAAGACTCCAGCGGTTTTCAGATGGTTTATGCGGAAACTGCTCATGTTGTTTGAATGACCAGAGTCTCATTCTTGAAGTCCAAGAGGTTTAGGGCACTTGCAGAATGTGGATTTCTCTGGACCTCCATGCCTGAAGTTTCCCAGCTCCCTCACTTCTCTCAATCCTAAATGAAGAAGACTCTGATTATCTTGTCCCGTACGTTTTTACACATACAGGGAATATCTCTGGAACAACCCTCTGGAAATGGCTTTTCACTGCTGCTAGATCTGTCTTCCCACACTCAATGGCCTTGTGATTAAACGGAGCTTGAAAGCAAAGACAGAGACTTCACACTCTGCCAGCTCATTGTTACTCGACTCTGAAAATCCCTGAAAGCTCAGTTAGATCCTGACCCCAGAGTCCCCGTGTGTTTGCTTTGCTGGATTGAGAGGGCTGAGCAGAGGCTTTTGTGTCTGCAGAATCAGGGATTATGTCTTTGTAACCTCCCCAGACCCCAATAAGTGAGAACAATAACATTGTAGCCTTAAATTTATTTATTTTTACTTTGCTTTTTGTGCTCTCAGCACTCAATATAGTAAAAATTTTCGATGAGTGAAGTTTTTTTAGGAAAACCATGCAGCTCCAAAAGGCAGCTGTCCCTGGTGCGAGGGTATAAAAGTTTACACGGAGAAAAGAGCTGCTGCAGTGTTTGTAAAATGTCAGCTGCTTACCTGTGCTCCTGGTGTGTGGTGTGAATGTGTATTTAGGATTGCTGAGTGTTAAGCAAAGCCTGCTGATCTAAAGAACTGGAGGAGCTGCTCCTCCTAGTTTAGTCTCTTGTATTGTCTGTGTTTCTGAGGAGGAGTTTTAGCCCCATGGAATGTGAGTGCCCTTTAGGAACGCCTGTGCCAAGGAGCAGGATTGCCCCAGGGGTGTTACAGCGTGCAGGGGGGGCAGCTGTGGGGTAAAACTCCACTTTTTTGTTGAGGGAATGCTGTTGCACGTGGTGTCAATCTACCCAAAGGCACGAGGCTGTATGGCTGGTTATTTATACACAAAGTCATGCTAGGAAAAGGATTTCCGTTTGGGATTATTACTAAATCATAGAATCACAGAATGGTTTGGGTTGGAAGGGAGCTTAAAATCATCCAGTGCCACCCCTGCCATGGCAGGGACACCTCCCACTGTCCCAGGCTTCTCCCAGCCCCGTCCAGCCTGGCCTTGGACACTGCCAGGGATCCAGGGGCAGCCACAGCTTCTCTGGGCACCCTGTGCCAGGGCCTCCCCACCATCCCAGGGAACAATTCCTGCCCAATATCCCATCTGACCCTCCTCTCTGCCAGTTTGAATTCATTCCCCCTTGTCCTGCCACCCCCTGCTCTGGTCCGAAGTTCCTCTCCATCTTTCTGGCATCAGCAAAGTCGCTGTAGTTTGAGTCACTCCTTTCTTGTCATTGTAGTTCCACAGTTCGAGCTTTAAACAAACCTTTTTGAAAAGTCATGCAGAGAGCAAAAAATCACAATTCCCCATTCCCTTGGGATTTGGATCCAGTGCTTTTGGATGGAATACCAGAGCATCCCACATTGGTGGGAAAGCAGCAGGTCCAGACAGCAGAGCTGGCTGCACCTTCCCCTTGCTGCCCGTCCCTCTGTCCTGCTCTGTGTTGCACTGGCAATGAGTTCTTGGACAAAGACTTTGAAACCCCGTAAAATACCAAAGTGTTCTCATTTACCTCCTGACCCCGAAACCCTTGTGCCCAGACAGGTAAATTCTCCTCCTGTTTCGCTAATGGGATCAATGAGCAGCAGAGGGGGAAAAAATACAAAGGAAGAAACCTCATTAATTGAATGGCTTTTGTGAGGAAAAAGTCTGTAAAATACTCGGTACCCTGAGGGTCACAGCAAACAGGTGACAAGGCTGGGGACAAGTCCTCTGTCTCTGTGCCCAGCATCAGTCAAGTAAAACAAAGCTCCTGCATCAGCCAGACTAAAGAATGGGTCTTGTTATGGCAGAAACCATAGGGCTTCCCAGATAAGACATTTGAAATCTATGATCACATATTGCCTTGGAAAATAGAAATAGGGAACTAAGAGGTGCCTTGATTCACTTTATTTACTCACAGGGCATTTTTCTAAACCTTAGATTTTTTTTCGCAGCATTTTTGTTTTTGGAGATTATTTTAGGATTAAAATTTCCATTTATTTAGCAATCACTAATCATTCCCTTCTGAATCCTCACAGGAATGTAACCTATCACCAATCCTTCCAGATACAGTTTGATATAAACATTTGCCCCTAGATTAGACTATTCGAAGGTTATTTGATTAAAAAATTGTAATTAAAATTGTTAGGAGCTGGTTTTACAACTCCTTGCTGCAAGGACAGTGGGGTTTCTTGGGTAAGGACCATTCATATCCTGAGAGGTATAAAAAGTTCCGTCCGTGTATTTAAAGTATTTTGTTTTGTTTTGCAAACACTGAAAATGAATGGTTTCCTATTTCTAAAAGCACCTCGAGCCAGACTGAAGGAAGATAGTTATGAAATAACATTAATAATAGCTGCTGTAGATAGGGCATGTTCGATTATATTATTATAAATATACCACTATAATTTATTGCATTTAACTCTTTTGTATGACACCGGGGTGTAATTGCAGGGGCTATTTATTTAAGGGGAAAATGGGAATATAAATGAAACCTTTCTAAATTGCATGGATGAAGGGATGCACAGACCTCTTTGGAATGACAACACACTCAAGAGTTAAAATGGATTTTAGGGTCCCAGGTGAGCTAAACTCTGAGATATTCCAGAGGAACAGATCCATTCATGTAAAGGCAGACACGAAAACCCCTCTGTGTCTACAGTTTAAGGGAATACAACAAAATAAATGTTAATCCTGAGTTCAAATTTCGAATAACGGGGCCTGTGCTGCCTGTTCTGTTTACAATGGCTTGTGCTTTGTGGGTACATATCAGATGTTGTAATATATTTTTATGACATAGAGTTAATGGTTAATACGAAGTGACATATATAAATAAATCCATGCTATATCTGTATATTGTGATTTTGTTAACTCTACTGTTACTGAAATGTGATGATGATAAATGACTTGGCATGAGCTATTTTTTCATATAAAATTAATGTTTTAAAAAATCTGTTTCACTTCTTTGTTGAAAAAGTCAACCCCGGGGCGTCATTGCAATGATGTGACCTGGTCAGTCCTTCCCATTTTTTGGAAAACAGCTGCAAATTCTGTTGCAATGGAATATTTATTACTGCATTGCAAGAGGAGCAGCACAAGGAGCAGCACAAGTCCCCTGCCTGGAGAATCTGAATGCACAACGCTTGTGTCTAGTCTTGAATATGTGTTTATTCTTAGTACTGTAATTCTGCTGAAGTTTAGTTATTCCCCGCCATCCTGGCAGGTTTTAGAGCTGGTGTGAAACCAAGGCTGGGGGAATTCCTTGTCCTGCTCCCTGAAACTCCTTCCCCACTCAGAGTTCCACAGGAAGGTCTCAGGTTGAAGACCGCTCAAGTGGCAAACCCTGCACAGGGAAGAACTTCTGGTCCTCACAGAGCAGAGTCTTTGTTGTCCATGCAAAGTCCAAATTCTTGGTGCCCAAATGTGTTTTCCTGCTGATTTACAGGGATTAATCATTAATGCTTTAATAATTAAGAATTAATTTTAATAACAGCATAGAATGACAGAATAGTTTAGATTGGGATGGGCCTTAAAGGTTATCTCCTTCCACTCCCCTGCCATGGGCAGAGACACCTTCCCCTCACCAGGATCAACATTCCCAGGCTTCTCCCGGTGATCTCCAGACAGAGATCTGAGGTGAAGATTAAATTCCACTCCAGTGCACAGATCAGGCCTCTTAAGGGCTCTTCTGCTTCCCATCCAGGTGTTAAATCTCCTCTGTAGAAAAGCAGAAGAGATCCCAGAAGAGCTGAAAATCCTCGGGCATCGAATAATTCCTGATATAACCAACACAATTACTTGGTGCCGTGGCTTTTATTCTCTCTTGCCCCCATTATTTTAAATTTCCCCACCTTTCTCTGTGCGTGCACCACCTCCCTGCCAGGCATTAACACCTCCACAGATCAATACCTGCTCCCAGCAAGGCTGGCAGGGCTGGGCGAGGGGAATCATTTATTTCCCTCCAGCCTGGAGCCACTTTGAGTTTGCACCGAGGGCAAGGCACAGATCAGGCTCCAAATGCAAACTTTTCAGTGGTGCCTTTGAAAGGACAGGATGGCCCTGCAAACCCCAGCACAGCAATCACTTTCTCACATGGATGGAATGAATTTCCCAGGATTTCAGCTCCATTCCAGGCTCAAACAAACAGCGAAGGAATCCTGCTCACACCCTGCGAGGGATTCTGGGCCGCCGCTCCCTCTCCGAATCTGGGGGAGGTTTTATTTTGCTCCAGTCTCCATTACAACTTTTTTTCATCCCTTAGGAAGGACCTAAATATTGTCTTTCACAGCACAAAGGCAAATGCAAGGGAATATTAATTCCTGGAAAGTTTCGCCTGGAGATTTAGCAGAGGCAGAATAATTATCCTGGAAGATGCAAGGAAGTGCAGTTTCAAAGGACTTGCCATCCATATCATTATATAACTTTTTTTTCTTTTGCCAGCACCATGCTAGAACCAAGTTAAAAACCTCATGCTGACTTCTGCTGGCCTGGCTTTGGAGGGAAAGACAGTGGCTGTGTTCCCAGAGGGCCAAGGCACCACAACAACACAAATATTTATTTTAATCCTTTGTACTCAGGAGCAGGTTGAGTGTAGAAGAGAGGCCCAGCCTGAGCTGTAGAATCCCACACAAAATAAAGAGTTCAGGAAGTTCCCTGGAGATGCCTGAGCCCCTCTGGTCCCCGGCTCTGGTGCAGCACAGGAACTCTCAGCACAGCACCAGGGCCCCAGAGGCCTCTGAAGGGAAAGGTTGTGGCCTTTTGGTGTTTTCTGAGACATTTGAGAACAACAACCCAACCTAAACTGACATTGCATCCCCTTGTGTGGTTGTACAGGCTGCTTTCCAACGGGTGGCTGGAATATGCTCTGCAAATATCATGGAAATATCCTTTTTATCAGAGGGATGGAGCACCTTTGATCTGGAGCCAGGCTGGGAGAGCTGGGGGGGCTCACCTGGAGAGGAGAAGGCTCCAGGGAGAGCTCAGAGCCCCTTCCAGTGCCTAAAGGGGCTCCAGGAGAGCTGGAGAGGAACTGGGGACAAGGGATGGAGGGCATGGCTTCCCACTGCCAGACGGTAGGGCTGGATGGGATTTTGGGAAGGAATTGTTCCCTGGGAGGGTGGTGTCAGTTAAAAACCATTGTCCCTTGTCCTGCCACGATCTGCCCTACACAAAGTCCCCCTCCCTCATTTTCAGTTCAGAAACAGCAAAGCTGGCAGGACTCTGAGGGTCAGACTGGACCCGTGTTGAGTTTTTTCTGAACTTCTAGAGAGAAAAGTAGAGCCAGGGCTGCACTTTCCTACATTAATATTTACAGAGGCCTACACTTCCTCAGGATTGCAAATTCTTGTTTTCCCACTATGAGAAAAAACCCCTGAGATTCAGAGGTTTTAATACACACAAAGTCATCGTTTGTTGGTTTTTACAAGGCTACTTTCTCCTTCCATTTTTTTCTGATGTGAAGATTGTTTTCAGAGCTTTGTCATCTGTCCTCATTTAATCCATTTCAAAATTTATCCTTGCAGCATGAAACGTTGCTGTTGATCCCATTAAGTGTCTTCTAATAATTGCAGGGCTTAAGAAAGCTAAAGACAAAAACTGACTGAAATTAAGCTTGAAGTGAATAAGAACATGAAAAAAAATGAGTAGGAGTATGGTAATTACATGCTTATGACTGTGACATTAGGCAAAAGAAAACAGAGCAGCAGATGGTATCTGAATCTAAAGAAAAATGTAAATGATGATGAACTCGCACCGTTCCCTAAATAATGGTGTGTTCAGCAGCAGGTAGATGTTCCACGGAAAGAAGAGCTGCCTGATAATTCAAGGACATGCAGCCAGTCTGGGAGGGCCACAGCAGCAGCCTTTATTAGCTGAGAAAAATCACTTTATCCGTTTCTGGATACTGCAGGGCCTCCACCTCGCTTTCCTGGCCCTCTCCACCACGGTGCTTGTCAATAAACTCACATTAGTGCTGATATTTGTCACTGGCAGTGACACAAAACCTCCCCTTCTCCTGTGACCTTGGTAGCCCTGACACAGCTATGGCAGCCTGGGTGGGTTTGTTAAAGATATTTTTACTCATTCTTTGTCCCTTCTTTGCAATGCAAAAGAAAGAAGAGGAAGGGAATATAAATATCTGTGCATTTTTTTTCATATTTATATACTTCTATATTTGTAGCCCCTATAAATATGCATGGGCTTTACAAACCAATTTCTCCGAAGGAATACTACAAAGGCATTAAAATCTATTATCTGTTAAAAATTAGCCAATTAATTTTATACAAGGTATTAGTATTTTGTAATTATAATTCCCACTTCTTCCACGTCAAGAGGACTCACGGAATATCTCTGCCTAGCAGCAAACAATGAATATACATGGGCAGTGAGATCATCTCAGAGGATCTTGTCGTTACTTTGGATTGTTTTCTCCTCTATTTTTTGGGCAGCTTTCACAGACTTCTTCCAGGGGCTGAGACAAATTCTCATTACGGTAAAAACGAGCAGAGCAGGTTGAGTTAATTAAGTGGCAGAGATGCTACCTGTGCCTTTCTAATTTTACTTTTTCTCTCTCCATAACCCAGATTCCACGTGGGTTCCAAAATCTCCACATTTTAGGAGGGAGGCAAATATCCAGCGTGGCCCCATGTGAGCTCCACTCCGCCATCCCAGGTGGTGGGGAATTCAAAATTACATTGAATTTTCTCCTCCCCTTGCCCACCCCAGTTCCCAGCAGCCCTTCCCACTCCTCACAGATGGGCTGGGAAGTCACTGCTTGTTATTCCCCATATTTTGCTGCTTTTCATGGCTGCAGGTGCACACAGCGCTGCTCTGCTCTCCCCAGGAGCCCACGGCTCTCAATCATCCTATTAAAGCGATCCTGCACTCGCCATCATTTCCCCATGAAGAGGATCTGCTTTAACTGCACATGCCGAGACGTTCAAATTATTTGTCATGAACAGCTGATTGAATTTATTCTGTTTGCTTACAAATCACCCCCTGCCTGTCTGAGGGGTTACAGAGCTGCTGAGTCACTGAAGTTATTCAGGATATTTCAGATATTTTGGGCTGGAGGGGCAGGGGCACTGCTGCCCACAGAGAGCTGATGTGACAGCTGGTGGCTGAAGTGCCAGGGGGCACCTTGCAGGGAGCTCCTGGCCGGTGGCGATGCCTGATCCTCCGAAGGTTCTCAGAGTTCTCATCAGCATTAATTCAGGTGTGCACAGAGCCTGCTTGAGCAGCAGGGAAACTGGAACAGCCTCAGTGCTCACCAGGGGCTCTGTGGACAGGGCACTGAGGTGTTGAGCCATTAAAAAAATATTCTTGTCCCTGGTGTGGCAACAGGAGCAGGGCAGGGCCCGTCCCCCGGGCTGGCATTGCTGAAAGGCCTCAAATCCTGTGTCCAGCACCGGATCCTTCATGGCAAGAAGGACACTGAGGGGCTGGAGCGTGTCCAGGGCAGGGAACAGAGCTGGGGAGAGGCTGGAGAATCCTGAGGGAGCTGGAAAGGGGCTCAGCCGGGAGCAAAGGAGGCTCCGGGGGCCCTTCTGGCTCTGCACAACTCCCTGACAGGAGGGGGCAGCCGGGGGGGTCAGGCTCTGCTCCCAGGAACAGGGACAGGAGCACAGGGAACGGCCTCAGGCTGGGCCAGGGGAGGTTTAGATTTGATATTTCTAGTCTGGCTCATGAAAAGTCATAAATTCAGCTCAAAAATAGTTAAATTAAACAAAAAATAGAGTTGAGGGAGTGGGTATTTGGGCATGGTTTCTCCAGATGCTTACAAACGTCTAATCTTTGACTTCCATTTAAAACTCTAAAGGCTTTAAAAGCTACCAAAAGCTGAGATTCTTGCAGGGAGAGCTGTGTAAATACCAATGCTGGCAGCATTTTACCAGAGTTCAAATTGCATTTTTCTTGGTAGTTTGTTTCCAGCAGCACCCACGATGTGCTGGGCCTTTTGTAAACACCCAGGTGTGGACGGGCCATGAACTTGGATGTAGAAAATCCTCCTACTTCCCAGTGGGAATCAGATAAAGGGAAACTTGGCCAGCTTTGGGATGCTGATAAGGGAATCCATCATGTGCAGTGACAAAGGGCTGGACAGTTTTTCCTTGGCATCAGCAGGCTCTGTGTGGTCTCAGCAGATGAGAATCTGTTCCTGTTTCCTCTCTGAGGTCTCTTCACAACCTGGTATGAACTGCGGCCAAATTCCCAAATATTTCAGGGTGACATTTTCAGATACACAAGTCACAGGAGACTTTGGGGTTTCACCAGCACAGTGGGGCTTCTGTTTTATTTTCTTTTTCCTTCTTTCCTGATTTTGGATGTTGGGAGGGACGCTCTAAGCACTGTTTTCCATCCCGAGCTCTCAGGCTCGCTGAAATTCCCGGAGATGCACTCAGGGAAGCTGACAAACCCCGGAGACTCCCACACTGCTCTGATGGTTGCTATATTAAGGCTGCACTGGCACAGTTTGGGGTTTCTAACGGGGAACAATTGGCAGCTCTGCGGTGCTGATGCCCCCGAGGGCAGAGACTCACTTCTACTCCATTCTTCACATCCTGATTTGCTCCTTCCTCCTCCCCCTCCAGAGTTTGTTTTTTTTTTTCTTTCTAATAACAGGCATTTATTTTGTTTTAAACTGGAAATGGGTGATTTCAACATCCTCAACGGTTCGTGTCAAATCACAAATTCATTGAAGGAATGCCTCTCTGGCCATCCCATTTCCTGCCCTGGGCTCTTAGCAGCTTTCAGGTCCCTTGGTGCGAAAAATACCCAGTCAATTTTCTGCCAGATCCCAAATTTCAGAGTGATTTTCTGCTCTGTGACAAACTAGGTACCAGCATTTGCTGAAATATAATTTGCTATCATCTGCTCCTGAGCTCTCCGGCTCGGACTGGCAATCTTGAAATGCCACCACTGATGATGTCCTTTGCTGGTGACCTCTGTGGCTGCTTCAGGAGCAAAGAAAATCCAGGAAAAGGCAAATTTATTCAGGAAAAATAAGGGAGTTGAAGATTTCAGCTGGAATCTGCTTTTCCATCCTTCAGTTTTCCCTCTGTAGAAATGGTTCCGTTTCTCCCGCCCCAATCTCACATTTTTCTGGTCTCATTTCCCAAACACCAGACCCAAAAATCGACCAAGTTCCCTGCAGAAGACAGAGCTGAGTTCTAGGGAAACTCTATTGATTTATATTTATATTAAATCAATCATGCAGCAGTCGAGGTCTTAATAAAACAATAAAGGCCGTGATAATCTGAAAATCAGCCCCCGGAGACCGGAACTGCTTTAACAAGGACACATGGGTTCTGAAGCTGAGGTGGAAATTCAGCAATTAATTTCTACTTTCATTAGTGAGAAACATGATTTTAAAATACTGGATTTTCTCCAAATGAGATATGTTCTGCTCCTACCGCTCAGGGTGCATTGATTGAGGGGGTTGTTGACATCAGGACCATCAGCACCCAAATTTACAGTGACCCAGAGTCATTAAACTGCTCCTTGATGACCTTTTTAGGGCAAAAGTCATGAAAAGTGTGCAAATAAAAGCAGATAAGTGGCTCTGGAGAACAGCTCTCGAAGTTCTAATGCTCAAGGGATTTGTTTGAGCATTTAAAAATGACCACATGGCAACCAAGAGCAGCAGAGCCATTTAGAATTAAACGGAATAAGGAGATTTAAGAGCTTTCTGGTGGAGCTGTTGATGGGTGGTCCTGGTCCTTCAGTGCAGTCGCTGGGGTTTGGCTGTTCCCAGGAATCATCCTGTTCATTACAGGAGCTCCTGCTGCCCTTCATGAGCCAAACACAGAAAAATAAAGCAGATGCCGGGGAGATCAGAAAGACAGAATCTGGTTTTCCCTTCACTTCCCACTCCTCTCCCAATTATCCTGTAAATTTACCTGTTCTGCTTGTGAGGAGCCAGGAGCTGATCCCTGTGCTGAGCCAAAGCTGTGGCCAACCCAAATTAATGATCCCACTCCCTGTGAGTTACAGGGCTGCCAAAACTGTAATAATTAAACAACAGTGTGAATTTGACACTTTTTACACTGAGGCCAAGGAACCAGACCCAGGTGCTCGTGGTGAGAAACTCAGATTTAAACCCCCTGAGCTGGATAAGTGAGATTACGCCGCCATTGCTCCTTGTTAACCCAGGTATTGAATTCCTGTCACAGTTAAACCACAAAGAGTAATTCCATTTTTCATATTTTTACTGGTTGACAATAAGGCTGGATGAATGTTTAATCTTTAAATGACAGTTTGCTCTGACTGCTCTTTTTTGTTGCTTTTGGGACAGCAGAGTTAATAAGAACGATTGTGCTGTTGACATAAGCGAAATATTGAATTTTAAAAAGCAGCTGCTGCAAATTAAGGGAGAGTTAATGACCAGAATAATTAAAATATCAGGTGGTTGAGATTACTTAGTGTAATAATAGGTGGGAATTGTTGCTGTTTCCTCTAAACATCACCAGTATTTCAGAATGCACAGTGCAATGCTCTTTTGGAGTGTTTTGGTGGAAAAAAAATCACTTTCAAAAGTGAAGCTGTGACAATCCAGGTGGGATGGTGGCACCAAGCCATGCTCCAGGGACCATCCCCTGTGAGAAGGAAGGGCTTGGAAGGTGGCTGGGCTTAAGATCAGCTCGGTAAAGAGCAGAAAACCGTGGGATAGTGGTTAATCCAACCTCTGGAAATCACCAAAAACCAGCGAGGGGAAGGTGGATTTAACATCTCTGAGTGTGACACCCCAGCGGGTGAAAGCCACTCACACACCGGAAAAAGCAGATTAAGTATTAAAAATATGCACCTGGAAAGCACCTTTGTGTTCACTGCCCGCAGTTTCCTTCCAAGCTTTCCAAAATCCAATTATTGTCATTTTTTACTGATGAAAATATTCATTGACGTATTAAACGGAGTCAATACAGCCCCTATCAAATTTATGAAATGCATAAAAATATCCTTTATCTTCCTAATGAGCAAGGAGCAGATCGTGAGCAATGTTTAAAATTTTAATGGAAACTGTAATCTCCAAAATCAAATTGGGTCTCTTGTCTGGTTAAGAGGACAGAGAAGCCACAAAAGTGATCAACAAATTGTCCTGCAAATCTCAGCGTGGCCTTGGTGGATTTGAAAGCCTCACCAAGGTGTAAAGTGACTGTGGATGCTGAAAAATTGTGATTTTATCAGTGGGAGATGGCAGAGAATGGTTATTTAGTGACTGCATTTGCTGTGATGGCTTCAGTTTTTCTGCTAAAAAAACCCTTATAACCTTACAGGGAAATACAAAAATGTCATCTGAGGTTTAATGACCTTCAAAAAGTAATTAAAAACCAGCAAGCACTTTAGATTCAGTATACAGATACCATTTGAACTTGGAATATTAAGGAGACATCAGAACAAAACACTAAAAGTTCTGGAAGTCAATCACCCAGAGCCAAAAGGATTCACAGCTGTTTATTACGGACTGGAAAGAGGCAAAATCTCTGTTTGTCACTGTGAGAACACAAAGTAGCACAAAGTAGCCTAAAATTATCCACAAAATCAAAATTTCTGTCCCCCTCTACCCGTGGGCAGCTGCTGCAGCAGGAGAGGAGAAAGGCTCTGAGAAGTGTCCTCGGTGAGGGTGAAGCAGCAGAGCTTCTGTGGGAGGGCTGGCAGGGCTGTCTGTCTGTCCTGCAGAACGAGGTGATGCCACCACAGCTTCTCTGTGCTTTCACACTTCCCCCTCAGGCCGGTGACTGCTGCCTAAATTCACTGGTTACAAAATAAAAGGTAAAAAAGCTCCAATCTTGGGCATTTTCAGACCCACAGCAAAAGTATCTCATGCCAGGTTTTAAAGGTGGAGGGCGGAAGGCATTGGTGTGAAACCACCTGTGTTCTGTTTCCAGGTCATCTCTGGTTTGGGGTTTCTGATAAAGGTCACCCGCCTGCCACAGCGAGATAAAAGAGACAAGAGATCTGGCTGGTCAGTGTCACTCACTGCTGAAATCCGCACTTGGGGAGATGTCCTAAATTCCGGGAAAATAATGAGCTGAAGTTAGAGGCAAAAACCCACAACTACACGTGGGTAAGAGAAGGGAAAGTAGATGGTGACAGGAGCTGAAAATATGTGACAGGCTTGAAATATCCAATGAAAAAATGTGTTTCTTACCCAGCATAGACAATGACTTCATTCACGTTCATTTTGATCAGTGTTGTACCCACACAGAGCTCAACCTCCTGGTAAAAGCCACACTCAGATACTCCTAAAACTCTTCTGCTGCCAGCAGATTAAATTTGGATTAGAGATTATCAAATTACACTCCATTTATACCAACATGTGTAAACAGATATAATTTCAGTAAATTCCCAACCTAATTCACCCATCCCTGGCAGTGTCCAAGGCCAGGTTGGACAGGGCTTGGAGCAGCCTGGGACAGTGGGACGTGTCCCTGCCATGGCAGGGGTGGAATGGGATGGAATTTAAGACCCAACCCAACCCAGTCTGGGATTTGCAGGTGCTGAGAGCTGCCTTTGAGAGGTTCCTGCACTTGTGGTTATCGGGATGGATGAGAACAACCGAGCTGATAATTAAACCAATAAAATGAAGAGCTGGATGAGCTGACAGGGAGAGTTCAGGAGAAGCCAGGCAGCTCCCACTGTGGTTTCTGATTGTCAGGGCCCCGCATGGCAGCAGCTGACTGAAGGTTGGCATTATCCAGCAGAGTGCAACATCTCCTGTTTAACCTTTCATTTGTTTAACCTTTCCCGTGTGGGTGAGGTTGTGCAGCTGAATTTCTCATTACTTGGAAGGGATTGTATTTTTCTCTTTTGTATCAGGGATAATCAAGATTTAGTGAAGTTCTCACATAAGAGAACTGCTATAAGCTGCTCAAATGGATCTGTAATTACAAAAGGGCTGTATCCACCCTCAAGTTTTATTTCTTGGCACCTCTGCAGGGCTGTCTGTTTTCCTACAACGCTAAAAGGAAAAGAGATTAAAAGCACAGACTTCAGAAAAATATCACCTGTTCTAAGAGGTGGAAAAGGCAGAAAAATAGAAAACATTGGTATCCAGATTTACTGGTGTGTGGTTTGGATCTGCCTGAAGGTTAAATAACAGTGCTGTGTATTTCAAAGGAACATTTTAACTCCCAAGTGCACAACCCCAGCAGAAAACAGGGCACACATCAGTTTGATACCACTGCATCCAGGGCAGGCACAAACATCTCAGCACAAAATATTCAACATCTGAAATTCCTGCTCAAATTCCCTTGAGCCTGAGTGTTTTCCAGGGCTGGACAAGCAGAAAATAATCGCGCAGACAAGTCCACTTGACAGCTATTAGGCCATTTATTTACGAATGCCGGGGATAAAATGGAGTAAAGTCCCAGTTCTGCCATGCCCAAACTCGTGCAAGCACCAGTGACAGCCAGGAAGGGACACCAAAGCCACTGTCCCAGCACCTGAGGTCTCAGCAGTCAGAGCCCTTCCAGTTGTGGCTCACAGATGTCCAAGAATTCCCCATCAAATCCACTTCTTGATATCAAATGAAAAATAATTTCTCACAGAGGGAACCTCACTGCTGAGAACAAAGCCCAGGAACCTCGGGGTTTGTAAAATTCAATTCTCACCCCATTATCTCAAGGCAGAAAGAACTCATCTGCCGGGACTAACACAGTGGTTTCCATCTTTAATTGAAATGAAATTTGGCTGTTTTGTTCCACTTTCACCTGTGCATTCCAACCACCCCTGCAAGAGGCCTTTGTGGGACTCCAGAGAGAATCCACCCAAAGAACTCCATTCATAACTCAAAAACTCTCATGTGGTCTTGGTCTCTCATGGTGGTAATAAAATCTACATATGCCAATGAACAAGTCAAATTAAACTGCAAACGAATTGTCTGCTGTCATTACTCCATAATCCAAAATTACTTCACATTTTTACCTGCCCAAAAACATCATTAATTCCTTCTCACCTCTCAAGAAGAAAATATCCTTTCTTGACAAACCGCTGTTCTATTTGCTACACACAAATAAATGGCAGACAGGATGCTGTAAGGGTGGGAAATGGGGTGAAATAAGTGAAATATAATTCCACAGGATGGAATGATTGGATGAGTTGTTTACTTCTGTTTCTTAATTGAAGTGATGCTGAGTTGGAGGTGTTCCATCATTTCAGTCACAGGGAATTAGAAATGCACTCTTCTGCTTTCGTGGAGCTTTTACTGTTATTTAATGGATTTGCAGAACAAGCATGGGCTGGAATTGCCTAGGAAATTTAAGAATATGATTATTTACTATACAAGGGCTCATGATTACGTTTCTCATTCCGCAGTCTTTTGCCTTTTATGTGTTTCCCACATTCCTTGACAATAAAAAAATAATTAACACAGATGGCACGTGGCATTTTTACAGTAACTTTTCTACTTGCACTTTATTTTTCCCTCAGTTTTCAAAGATATTTTGCTGAACGTCTTTTCCAAGAATCCTATCAAATTGGCAAAAACTGTAAATAGCAACCAAAATGTTTAAAACAGAATTGTATTTGGAAGAGTGTGCTGCAGTCTTCCTACCAAGCATGTCAAGGGATGTTTATTTAGCCACAGGCTGGCTAAAATCACACAGCTGACCCTTTTTTTAGGTATAATTTAGGACACAACATCAAAGCAAATGGAGCAAAGTTGTATTTTCATCAGCGGGCAGTGACCAGTGTTAGTTAATTCCTTCCTAAATGTGGTCTGCATCTTTCCTGACCCTCAATCCTGTCCTGCTGTGCAATTTTATTACTCAAAAGCCAAGAATAAAGCACAAATCCTGCTCCCAAAGAGGCAAAAGGCCAGAGAAGCAGCAGCAAGGTGAGCAGGCCATGCAGAGGAACCCAGCACCCCTTGCACGTCCCAGGAGATGGCGGCAAGAGCACAAAAGGTGCTTCAAGGCAGGCCAAAAATCAAGGAAAAAGCTGGAATCGGTGGATTTGTGAATGAAGCAGCTCTCAGTGACTAAGTCTCTCCTCTCACACATGTGACACAAGCGGCTGCACCCTCAGGAACAGCTTTGCTCAGGTCCTTCTCCCACACCAGGGAAGAACTGCCAGCCATGGAGTGGTCCTGATCCCACACCCTTTTTGACAGGTTCAGTTCCTGGAGGAAAAATGCAGCCCTAAAAAGCCAGAGGAGAAAACCCTCCTGGCATCGAACTCTGGAAGCACAAAGCATCCTGAAATCTAAACAACCCCAGCAGGAAAGCGAAGGTGGGTCACTCACTGTGGGTTTTTTTCCTGAATTAGAGTGCTTGCAAAAGGGGAACTCTCAAAGAGTGAAAATTTGACACAAGTTTGAATCATGTTAAACAGAAGTTGTCCCCACTCAGCTTTTCCTCTCATGTGAGAATAAAACATAAAGAGTGTCAAAACTTTTTTTGAGTTGCAAAAATATACCAGTTTTATACTTTCCATACAACATTTTTCAATTTTTCATTCAGAACACTTCTCCTTTATAAGTATCTCTTCTATGTTTTTGTTGGTTTTTATCCTTTCTCTTCAATTTTTAAAGAAACCAGATTTGCAAAGGATTAAATAACCCAACAAACAAAACTTTTCATTCCAGGTCTACTCAAAACACCTTCTTCCATTCTCCCTGTCTTGGGGCTCCTTTTGGTTCGACTCGAAAACTTCGTTCCCGGATTTTTTTTTTTCCCCACCAAGATGAGAACCTCCCCCCAGCATCCATCCAGCTCCACTACCAGAAAGGCCTCGTGCAGAGAAAAACGCATGAAGAGATGGGCTACGAAACTCTCACTACGACTACAGCCAGGCGGAGAGAAGCGGGGCCGGGGCCGGGCTCTATCGCCGCCGCTGCTGCCACGGCCGCGCCCGCTGCCGCAGCCGCCGCGCCGCCAGGCTCAGGGGCTGCTTCCCGAACCTCCTCATGATCTCCTTGATCCTCGCCAGGTTGGTCTTGGAGAGGGTGAAGTCGCACTGCGTGGCGCCCATGTCGTAGCCCACCTCGCAGGTCTTGGTGGCGGCGCTGTAGCCCTCGGCCTTGACGCCCACCACGTACTCGCCGGGGTTGAGGAGGCGCCAGTAATCCCCGTCAGCTCCTGGGGGGGAAAAAGGCGGTTTCAGGACAATTGGTGCTTCCTCCTTGAAGGAAGTGTTGTTTATAAAGTCACAGAATTGCTGAGGTTGGAAAAGACCTCACCAAGAGATCACCAAATTGAACCACCAACCAGCACCGCGTTCACCACTGAACCACGTCCTCACGTGCCAAATCCACACATTTTTGGAGCACTTCCAAGGATGGGGACTCTACCATGGCCCTGGGCAGCCTACTCTAGTTCTTAAAAACCCTTCCCATGAGGAAATTTTTTCTAATATCCAATCTAAACCTTTCCTAGGGCAGCTTTACCCCATTAAATGAGGACACGGAATCATGGAATTATAAGCTGAGCTGGAAGGGACCCACAAGGAGCATTGAGTCCAACTCCCAGCCCTGCACCACCCCCAGGAGAAGTCCTTGGCCATGGGTGAGGTGACACCACAGAATCCTCCATCCTCACACCCGGAGGGTGCCAAAGGCGCTGTCACAAGTGTCCCTCCTCACCCTGCCAACCCTAGAGGAAAATATATTTGTTACAACTCTATTTTCCAAATTATGAAAAAAGGTTTCAATCCAGCTGCAGATTTTTGGCAGCTGGAAAGGCCTGAGGCAAAATCTGGTGATTCCCATGGGGTATAAAAGACTTTTCCCAAACTAATCCTGAGGGATCCAGAGGAACCCCAGTGAAAGACTCACATCACACGACCCTGATCAGACTGCCAGGACACAGTTTTTGGGGTTATTTATTAGGCAAAATGTGTGAATATATAAAATCAACTCACTTTGAGGTGTAAGTAAATATCCCTTTCAAAAAATGGGGACACAAAGCCTTACTTCAGGGTTTATTACACTGATTTTCCTAAAAAGCATAATTCACCAGGGTATTTAACCACCTGGTTAAATGTAAATGCACAAACCGAGCTCCTGTAATCAACTAAACTACTCATAAAAATGTATTTTAACACCCCATTGAATCAGGCATTTTTGGTTTCTTCTTTTTCCCCAGGAATGATCTCAGATTTTTACCCATTTTATGTACCCATATGTGCATCAGGATGGTTTTAGGCTTCTTTTAAATATGATTTTAACCACTGAGTATTCTTAGCCGTGAACTGAAAAAGGAGAAAAACTATTACCTAAAATTAGTTTTGCACTCTGTCTTGGAAAAACTCCCTGTGAGTGAAAGTACATATTCAAATATGCAATTCTGTGTATAAATAGAAATGGAACATCTCCTGCACGAGGAGGGGTTGGGGTTTTTTAGCACTGATGAGACCTGACAGCCTCACTAACACCAGCCTCGGCTCGCTGGCAGTGCAGGGTGCAGCACAAACTGAAGAAGATTTGCATAAAAATGTTCTATTTGGGGAAGGATCACACTGGCCACCCTCTGCTTAAAGAAGCAGAGTTTGGTAAAATAAAAAATGTGTTTGCAAACAGCAAGTGTTAACAAATGGCAATATTGGCTATACCCTGATAGTGCAGTCTGAGTGTGCCAGAACTGCACCTGCTCAGGTTCATTTTACATCCCAAATTGATCAGGGCTTTTTTCAGCCAATTTGACAACATTTGGGGTGATAATGAGGTCCAAATTTTCTGTTTCTCAGGACTTGGGTGTTTTCAGGAAGGGCTCTAAGACAGGCTCTTTATTCTTTATTCTTTATTCTTTATTCTTTATTCTTTATTCTTTATTCTTTATTCTTTATTTATTTTTTATTCTTTATTCAGATCCCCCTCACCACTGGGTCAGATGGAAGCTGAACAAAAGGACAAACCCCAAATCTGCCCAAAGTCCTCGTATTTATCCCCAAGGGCTCATTTGGAGCTGTAAAAGCTCTGGCAAAGCCACAGGGCAGGCAGAGGGCTCTGGATCACCCCGTGAGTGATCCCAGGATCCCAGCCCCGCTCCGAGCCCGCCCTTAGCCCAGGACTGCAAACCTGACCCACATTTTCCTGACACATTTCACAGCCACTCCATCAACCCCACGCAAGGCCAGGGATAAACCCACACATCCACACCCCACTGGGAATTTCCTGCCAAGCTGGACATTAAGCCTTCAGCAGGATGCTCTCTGCCTCCTTTCCATTTCCAAGCACGCAGACAGGAGTGTTTCTGGCAGCTGTCAGTGCCCAGAATTTAATACCAGGCTAAAAGGTTGGGGGTTTTTTTGAAAATCAGATTAAATCCAGTAGGCAAAAAAAAAAAAAAAA
>VYZT01039588.1:68771-91638 GCA_013400735.1 Pomatostomus ruficeps
AAAAAAAAATGTCAGGACAGATGGCAGAAAGAAACACAATTAAAAACACAGATAAATTTAGTAAATAATAGGTTTGCTGAAATAATAGGCTCCTGTGGGAGCAGGCTGGAGGCAGACTGCATCCATATCCACCTACTGGGGCTGGGAAAGGATTGCCATGGCTGCTGAGATAAAATAACAATGCATTAAAGGACAAAGATGGCATTGCCATGAATTTAACATGTCAGATTACTCCATAATTCTACAACTAAGAGAAATATCCTTTGAGCCTGATAGGACAGACCTGAGCTACAATTAAGTAATTGCAAAAGTGCACAAGCAATTTTTACACCTAAATGTACCAAATTGCACTGATTTAAATACATTATCAAAATCTTTCTAATGCTCTTTTATCTATAAAACACTCTCCAGGAAAGCTGGATAGTGCTGCACACCCAATGCATGTAACAAATTCAACTTTTCTGGACAAACCAGGCAGCCAGGAGTGAAGCTGGAGAGTTGTAAAACCACAATTATGCTTAGTTTAGACTAATTAAATAAATATTTAATATATAAATATATTTAATATGTTAACTATTACTACATGCTACTCCAAAATCCTTGGGGTTTGGTACATAAGGTATACTGAAATCACAGCAAACTCTCCAAAATATTCATAAACGTTTCTCTGGACGCTGTGTGAAATTAAATTAATTACGCTTTGGTTCAAAAACCACACAGCAGCATCTGTCTTTGAAGCCTGGCTGTGACACAGAAGTGTTTCACCGGGAAGAAACTGCACCTTCCTCCACCAAAATGTACTTTGACATTCCCCAAATTACAGGAAGCAACCCCCAAAACTGCCTTTGCACAATGGTGGGGGGAAAGGTGCATTTGTTGACCCAACTGAACTCCTTTCCGGGGTTTTCTCACTGAGTCCAGTCCATATCTGGCTGTAACAACACGGAATCACTCAGACTTAATCAATAGCCACATCTGCATCGAGAAAATGGAATCATTTCCCCCAAAGCTCCTGCTCTTGGAATCAATGCCCTCAATTATCCCATTAACTATCAGCTGAATGCCAGCACCCCTCTCTCTCCGTGAGGGATTTTGTGTGGCCAGGAGAGACTCAAACCCTTGTGATTCCCATGCACTTTTATTTCCATCCACAGGGAGAAGCAAAGAAATCCTCTCAACGCTTTAAATGTTGTTAGAGGGCTTTACAGACAACTTTTGTCTGGCTCCACGGGGCCGCTGACCACAGGAAGGTGTCGGTGGAGCAGCACAGCTCAGGCCACTTGAAACAAAACTCCTGTGAATAGAGATGGTGCCATCATTCCTCTCCTGCTCGGCCTATTTTTACATCAAGGCACCTCAGAGGTTTAAATGGGGACATTTTTCATTTTAAAAGGTGGAAATGAAAGCAGACTGCTGACAATTTGCCTTCTTTCTCCGGAGTTAGACACGGCATTGTAGCTTTTTGGCTCCGGCATAAATCCTCGGGTTTCAGGGCCTAATGAGACGTGTATTGTTATCTGGATAATATGAAACACGATGGAACTTTTATGTTCCCATCTCCACAGCGATTCCAGAGCCTGAGCTTAAACGTCTCATTAAAAAGAAGAATTAAAGGGAGTGAAACGAGTGCTTTTATTTTTCCTAACAAGTGCAGATGGCCCTGAGCCACAGAGGCTCAGCCATAAGTCAAGATGTAAACAGCTGCGAGATTCCCCGGGTGTTACAAGGTGGATTCGGGGATCTTGCACGTTTATTGCCCTTTATTTTTCTTTCACATGACAACCCAGAGAGCTGGAGATTAATCACATATTGCATGAACTCAGCCTCAACCAGAGCAATGCATTAATTCTGTTTACAGAGTAACACAGCCCACACTTCATGGCAGACTTTCAGCACTGCCAAGGCTTCCAAGACAAGAAAAAGCAGCTGATTACTTTAATTCCCACTGTCATTTCCCAGCGGTCCCATTTTGAAATATTTAAGGCAGAATCATTATTGCCTAATTAAATATCTGTCATTCAATGCTTTCTTTTACAATGGAGACACAGTAGCACAGAAATTCATCATAAACTAAGTTCGATATTCCGAGATTCACTACTGGCTAAGATCACCTCCTGTGGCGAACATTAAAGATTTGGAAGTCACAAAGCTCTGTGATATTAAAATCTGTGATATTCCATGGCCTGAAATCAGTTTATGAGTTCAAATCTGCCACTCTGTACCTCAGTGGCAAAGCCCATGGAAGTGGCAGCAAATGAAGGACACAGAACAGCAGGAAAGACATAAAAATACATAAAATTGGTGTGCAAAAAAATATGTGGATGTGGTACTTAGGAACATGTTTAGTGGGTTTGTTTACAAACCGTAAATCTGTTCTTTTGCATGGATTATTTTATTTTTATTGGTTTTTTTTACCTGTGCGGATGTCGTGGTTAACACCTTCCACTGAAATAACAGCATTTGGGATTCCCTTTCCATGCACATCCTTCACGATGCCTTTGATGCCACGATGGACCTGTGGAGAGAATAAAAAAAATCCAGTAAATATTGCACAGCCATGAGCAGAAGTATTCCTAGGAACTTACAATGAATCATTAACTCCATAAGCGAATTATATTTTTATATTCCTACTTTACAGCTCACAAAATCGTGGAATATCATCATTAACCCTGTAGCAGCCCTTCAGGCATTAACTTGTGAGTCAGTTTGTGAATTTTGTTAGGACTCTTGGGGCATTGGATTCAAGATATAGATGAAAAGAACAGATGAAGCAACAGACACAATATTGGGGTTTTTTTCTAGCAAGCTCTCATCAAATTTTCAGAAGCTTCATTATTTCATTCCCTGAAGTCAAACCAGCCTGGCTGAAGTGATCGATCAAAGCCACCAATGACCAGGTAATTAGTCATGCAAGGAAACGGCAGAACGTTGTGAAAGGAGTGGGAAAGGAGTCGCACAGGAGGTACCTGCTCCATGAAAACGATCAGGGACTCGCGGTTGTTCTCCCACTCCTCGGGCAGCTCGCTCTCGTGGGGGTACTTGTCACAGCCCACGTAGATGGAGAGCTCAAAGCAGTTCGTGTGCAGGTAGCTGAAGTCATTGATGCCTGTCAATAGTGGGGGAAAAGGGAATAATTTCATATTCTTTTTAATCTGTTGATCAGATTTGATTTTTAATGTAAATTAATGTAACTTCTATAAACACAAACTGGGTATTCATGCAGCTGGCTTAGCCTGCAGAACTGGAAGGGCAAAAGGTTTTAATGTAAATTAATGTAACTTCTATAAACACAAACTGGGTATTCATGCAGCTGGCTTAGCCTGCAGAACTGGAAGGGCAAAAGGTCTTTAGGAATGCCACATGTCCTGTAGGAAAGCACCAGAGTGTCCAGGGCTGGGCTGGACAGGGCTTGGAGCAACCTGGGATGGTGGAAGGTGTCCCATGGCAGGGGGTGCACCTTGATGGGCTTTAAGGTCCCTTCCAGCCCAAACCGTTCAGGGATTCTGCTGATGTAGAGGATGGGGACACAACCAGGAAAATATTAAGAAAGGTCTCTCCCTACAGCAAAATTTTGTGCTTTGCTTCTAAGAAAGCACCAAGCATCCCTAATCCTCGACATTTTCCATGGAGCAGCTCTCACCTGTGAGTGCCCTGGGTAGAAATGGGATTGTCTGTGTCAGGCTGCAGGGGTGTGCAGCTCTTAACCCAATTTACAGAACCCCGAATGCCAGGGCACAGCAATGTGCTCACAGGGATTGTTACGGAAAAGTGATTTTTCAGAGCAGTTGGTGAAAGAGTTCCTGGGTGTTTTACCCCGTGAGTAATTTAACTGATAGAAAAGCCAGAAAAATCAAGGCAGTAATAATTATTTTGTGTTATATACAGTGTCTGTAGTTTGTAAGAAATGAAAGGGTCTCTGTTCTCCCTATTATGGCACTGCAGAAGAGTGGGATCTGCACTGCTGCTCTGCAATAGCATTCCCATCAGAAATCTGCCCTAATCAAGCCCAGGAACCTCAGAGCCTCAGTCCCTGAGGAGCTGCAGTTTAACTCTGCCCTACAGAGAGCACTGGAACCTCTGCAGAGGCCCTGAGCACGAGGGAGGACTGGCTTTACAGAACTCAAACACTGCCATTCTCCAGGCTTCTCTCCTGTTCCTCACCATTATTTTTCCTGCTTATTAGTTCACCACAACCACACAGATAATGAGATACAAAGCATGAACACGAGAGGAAGAAATTCTGTGAGCTCCATTTCTTGTTCCACCTGCATTTCTAATAAGAAAATGCTTTAAAATATGTTTGTTAATGATCAGTAATTGTTATGTTTTAAATGGCAAAGTTGCATTCACCGAGTGCTTCTGATGGGGAAGAGTTAAACCAAAATCCCTGCTCCTGTCCAATTACCACAGAGCAGCAGTCAAGTATTTAATGAGCCCTCGGTGCCTCCTGGAAGCAGAGCAGGAGGATTATATAATACAGATGTTAAACTTTGCACTTTTGTTGATGGGGAAAGCCTAACGATCAGCCAGTGGCATATGCTGCTCTGCACAAACGTGCTTCCCCTCCGCCTGAGGAACAGCCACAATTATTTTCCCCTCACAAACTGCATCACATCCTGATTAATCTGCTGTGAAATGTTTTGCCATACACAGTAATTGCTCAGTTTTAATACATGTATTTAAGAAAATGGCTTAGCGTTGCCAAGAGCGACTCTTTCCTACTGTCTGAACATGCGAATCCAGCCTCAGAAACACTGGAAATAAAATTAAATCCATCTCTCTTTTACCTCTGCTTTCACCCACTGCAGAAACTTTATATGTGAAATTGCTGAAGAACTTGCATTCACTGCAGTCCAAAATATGTGCAGGAAATATCGTGGCTGCGCTTTAAAGGCATGAGGAGGTAGGGACTGAAATGAAATTAGAAAAAACCCATCTAAAAGGCAGGAAAAGTGAGAAGTTTCTGTGCAGGATCACTGCAGGGCAGCAGATGGATGGGGAGAGAGGGGATAGGCAGTGGGACAGAGAGGAGAGGCCACCCACACCAAAGGATGGGTGGGAGAGCTTCTGCCAGCACTTCATTGGAGGTCTGACTGTAATGTAACAGAGCAGGAGATAAATCATAATTAAAACATCATCGAGCAATAGAACAAATCAGATGAAACAAATCCAATATGTAATTGGTCCTAAGAAATCAGGGTAATATCATCTTCTATATTGTCCATCTTTGCTCAATGTAACTCAGTGTGACAGCTGTTAGTGACAAGGCCAACATCCTCTTCTCTGGATCGATTCATAATGATGCTTCTTGTAGCACTCAGGAAAATTAAACTCATAAATTAGATAATTAAGTGGTCCTGTTAGCTCTCAGTATGCTTTAGAATTTGCAGAAATGCACAGGAATGTGCTCTCAGACCTGAGAGTTCAAGGTTTCCCCCCAGATTCACCCAACACTGTTCAGCCGCCTGAAAAAATATTTGAAAAGCTGATTCTTGACTGTAGCCTCTAAAGGCTGGCCAGCACCAACTTCACGTGGGCCAACGTAAAAGCCACAAAAGCCACGTCCAAAATGCAGAAACGTTTCTGCAGTGGAGGTACCTGCAGGTTCCAAACACGAGCCAGTTCCGGAAAACTTGGGCTGCACAGACACTGCCCGCCTCTGTGGGCCATCAGTGCTGTTCCTGGTGTCAGCCCACTGGTGACAGATGCCGCTCTCATTTCCTAATTTCAGGGAAATTTTTGTTTGGAGTGTTGTTTGACTGATGCACTTCCAAAAACACAAAGTTTTTGAGCAGAACTGTGATGAATCAGCAGAGTAGTTGAATCCCAGCCTGCTCCAAGTGCACACCCAGAGAGATAAACCTGATAAAAATGGGCTCCTAATTGGGCTTTCCTGGGAATCCAGGGTTTGGCTGCACCACAGGCCGTGGCTTCCCCTGTGTGCCCCTTTTCAGTGTGACAGGTTTGGGTGTGCAGAGATTGATCCAGCCTGTGGCTGATCCTGGCAGCAGGAATCCTGCGGAGCCCATGCAAAATTTCAGTGTAAGAATGTCCAGGTTGTTAAAAATAGGCTGGGAACAGGCAAACAGAGGATTTTTATGGCATATTTTTACAGCTCCGAGCGAGTACGAGTGGGGGCTGAGCTGAGGCTGAGTTCAGTGAGCAGGAGGCTGAAATCAGGATTTCCTTATCGGAGAGCCACTGGAATCTCTCCCTGAAGCCACTGTTTCAGTCTGACACCGGTTCTGACACTCGGCAGCAGTTTTCTTCTTGTCACCTTGTCAGATGGCAAAGGCTGACAGGGACCCCCCTGCCAGTGGGTTTGGACTGGGGTTGGTTTCCTCCTGACAAACTCTTGTTAGAGAGTTCTTAAAACCAACTATCTGCAAGTGAATTTTTGGAAAAGTTGGCTGTAAAAGAGTCACCAGGTACTAATGACAGCACTGACATCTGATACGTGACGAAACGGGGAAATATTCCTCTCAGAACACACATTTTCCCACCACCACCTCCGTATCGCGCACCAGGCGGCGACGACTTCACCCTAATTAGCGAGGTAACGCTAATTGGAGCTTCCAGCAGCACTTACTTCCAGCCACGGTGTGCCAGGAGGCTCCATTGACGGTGCCATCCTCCTTCTGGAAATCCTCGGTGTGGCAGGCTCTCCTCCTGGCATCCGTCATCAGGCGGTGTGTGGAGGCGTAGGAATACGCCAGCCAGCGGAAGACGTGGTCGTCGGGCGTGGGGGTGTAATCCTGGGTTTTCCACATGGATCTCACCATGTCGTAGGGATACGCCACCACCAGCTCCCCCCCCTGCAAGTTGCCGCCCAGCACGAAAGGGATTTTTTCCATCCAGGCTATGATGGCCCGCGTCTCCACCGCCACCTGGGAGGAAAGGAAACGGCAGCGCGGGTTCAGCCTGGAAATCTGGTGATGCCGACTCAAAGGGAGGCTCAGGAGTCCTGCTGGGAATTGCTGAGCATGGGGAACCAGGAAATGTGGGCAAGGAGAAGGGAGGGCACCGACATCCCACAAGAGTTAACAAAACCTTCATGTCAGTAATTTATGGGACAGGGACATCTACGTCGAGAGAGGCCAAGAGCAGGAACTGACAGAGGTGTCAGACAGCGACACTGCTCCCCCTCTCTCTGTTTCCAAAATAAGGGATTTTAAACCTAGAAAATTAAAACACAAGAAGTTTCACCTCAACATGAAGATGAACTTTTCCATGAGGGTGGCAGACCATTGGAACAGTGGCACAGGGAGGCCATGGAGTCTCCTCTCTGGAAACATCCCAACCCCACCTGGACGTGTTCCTGTGTCACCTGCCCCATGTGGCCCTGATCTCCAGAGGCTCCTTTAAGCCGTAATTATTCCGTGATTTTGTGATTCTAAAGTACTAAAAACTGCCACAGTGAAGCTGCTATTAATAGCTGCCATTATACTTAAAAGGTCAGGCCAAAATAAATTAAATTTCTGGCACTGTGTTCCAATAAATGACTTTAACATAAGCCAGTGCACTGGTTCTGCATATGCCTGATCTGTCACTGTGTTATTTCAGATGAGAATATATTTCAAATAAGAGCAAGGAAGAAAAGCCCAGGAGAAATCCGTGAGTGAGTTTTCAAAGGGCTCATCTACACCAGAGAACTAAGGAGAAGCCTGATCCAAGTGGCTGAGCTCAGGGAGTGCTTCTCCTTGTCTACCTGGCTGCCGAAAGTTGGGTATTCAGTCCTGCAGGTTCCTGCAATAGCCGAGAGAAAAGAAAATCCTCTGGGAAACAGCTCCTTCCTCCAGACCTGCCCCTAAAACCTGGGGGGGAACGGTGCTTTCGTGGTGCATTTTTATTTCCACTGACACCCAGGGAAGTGCTGGCAGGAAGTTCAGATCAGGCACAGAACTTCACTCCCAGGTTATTCATTTGTTGAGAAATGCAAATCTCAGTCCCAAAGCACATCCCAGCTTTGTGTCCCCTCCCGGCCCTACTCACGGTGGCGTTTTCCGACAGGTACCAGTCAGGGATCGGGATGTGATGGTTCGGGACTTTCCTTTTGCTCTTCTTCTGATCTTCTGACTCCCAGAGCAGCGAGTTTAAGTCAGGGAAGTTATTGTTGATGTCAATGCCGTCCTGAGTCCACCGGCCTAAAGACCAGCCCCCCAGTTCTGAACCCTTAGATTAAAATAAAATAAAAAAAAAGAAAGAAAAAGAAAGAAAGAAAATGAATATAAATATAAATGTTCATTCAGAATACAACAACCTGTGAGCCCCTGCAGAATGTTTGGCAATGTGCCAGAGGTAATCCTATGCAGGGAAATGGAATATTAATTATTTAATTAACTGAAATAAATAATTTCAGTTAATTATTGTGCATTTTTTTTTAAATTTTGTATGAAATCTTGAATGAGGTGAAGGAAAACCCATGAAAATTAATTGAGGTTAGCCAAAATATGCCTTTCAATAGAGACAGCATGCATTCCCTCCCATGACTATGACTCTGGCTTTTCTGTTCCAGTCTTCTGCAGACTGCTCTGGAAGATTTTCCAGTGCGTTTGACCAGCCTCTACAATTTTTCCTGGTGTCTGTCCTCATCCAGACTGAATTATTATGATGCCCAACACATTGTGCTCTCCTGAAAGGCACGCTATTAAATTTCAGCAGCGGAGGAATGCAAATTTTCACGTGCTGGCCTTGGTTTCTCGTGAGAAACAGACCGTACGAATTTTCCGTTTCCCATAACGGCATTCCCATCGCTCTGTACACCTCAGGATGGTTTGTTCTGGCAGCCTTTGTGACCCTTCTTTCCATGTGCATTTTCCTGTTATCCAACATCACAGAAAATCCTGTTTCTTTTAGCTTTTCCCCAAGACATTTCAGTGGTCTGTGTTTATTTTGATGTGCTTATCTTTTCATTTTTCAATTCTGAACGCTTGTAAAATGTGATCTTTGAAAAAATAACGATAGGAGGAGTGTTTTTGATCCATCTACTGGAAAATAAGAATTCCCTGATGTGTTCATAATCCTCTTACCGCTTTGTAAGCCTTGTCGTATCCGTCGGGGTTCACGGAGGGCAGCAGGTGGATTCGGGTGTCCTGGATGAGGTGCACGATGCGCGGGTTCCCCGCCAGGTACTCCTGGCACATGAACTGCATCAGCAGCAGGATCAGCTCGCGGCCCAGCACCTCATTGCCGTGAGCTCCCGCAATGTAGTGGAATTCTGGCTCCCCTGTGGGAAAAAAACCACGGAGCAGAGCTGCAGTCAGAGCAGAAATCAGCTCTCTGTCCAATGGCACCGATGCCATCAGCAACATTTCACTCAAGGAGTGCTGGAGAAACGTCTTAAGTGCACAGATGAGATGTGAAAATTTAACTTTAGAGAAATAAGTTTCTTTCTGTTGCTATTTTAGAACAGGCTCATGTATCAGTGATACCCAAAGCCACGGTGTAAAACCTCCTAACTCCATTTTTGATTAAACATATTCTTAATTATACTCACAATTTCAGCATGTTACAGATGGATTTTAACAGTTGTGAAAGTCTAAAAATCACGTGAAAAATCCATTGCTAGCAGTTCTTTGGGACAGAAGAGTATTTTCCTAACAACCAAGTTGAACACATATCAGAGTATTCATGGATATGGAAAAGCACAACATTCCTTTATTCCAGCAGCACTACCACAGTGAGAAGGACCAAAGACTGAAAGAGTTTCCATGTAGAAGAATTATATCAAGGTAGGAAATTGAACCCCAGCCCTGAGGAGTGAAAAATTATTTGGAGGTTTGACCTCAGTGCATTCACCCCACGTAAAAAAGGTAAATTTCTATCCAAAGCTACATCAATCCCCACAAATAAAATCCATCGCCCAGCTCTAAAATTCACTTTTATTTTATTACTGTAAAGAATGATCATTAAAGAATTCGATCCCACATTCAAAATGTCTTCTATGTCTGCTCACCCTCCCTTTCCCAATTTAGAAATGCAGCGCTGAGGTTCCTCCCACATACATTTGAGATCTTTGCTGCCATGAATTTAATTCCACCAGTGATAATTAGTGCAGATACAGGGAAAGAGGAGGGGGGGAAAAAGCCAAATCCCAACAGCAGATTGAGTCAAGACTAAAATCCTAACCAACTTCGTGCTCTCCTGGGTTGTCAGAAATCTCGACAGCGTAGAGCTTCAGCCCTTGGTTGCTTTTTCCAATGTTGTAAATTCTTGTGATGTTTGGGCACATTTTATTCACAGTTTTCATCAACTGCCAACCAAAAAGAGAGAGAAAAAAAAAAGGAGAGATATTTAGACAATGCAGCATCAAAATAGATCCACTATGAATTGGTTCATTCTAAGTTGGATGTGGCACAAACTCTTCAATTGCTTCTCTGACTACGTCTTAGTTTTAAAAGCTTTATGTTTAGTTCAGGAAGCTATGGCTCTGCTATCAATTTTTAAAACATTATGCAGCAGAGAGTAATTAAAATAACGGAGAGTAATTAAAACAATCACACTGTGACATACTATGGGTAAGAGACTTACCCAGGGTGTCAGGGCACAGAAATGCATTTCTTTTGCAGGTTTACACATTCTCCCCAACAGAAATATTATTGTTTTCATTCTGCTGCCTCTGAAACCCAGCAGAGAAACTTCTGCCCCTGAAACCTCCACGGAGCAGCAGCTTTCCCAACGTGCCTGGCACTCCAGTGCTCACAAGATACCAAGGACATCCATTTAGAAAAGTGGTTGGAAGTATGGAAATGCTCAATAATAGTGAGAAAAATGCCCAGAACCAAGTTCAAAGTATATCAAATTCGGTGGAAATATTGGTTTTGGCCTCAGTAACCTCCCCATCATCTTCTTAATTGCAAACATGTGATTATTTTCTGAGTCAAAGAACTTTTCCTGCGTCAGAGCCTCCGCAGCGGCCTTTGCTGGGACTCTTTTGGTAACAGGTGATGCAATGGAGTTCATTATTTATGGAAATACAATGCGGAAAATTAATATATTTCATCTTTGATCTTCTCGCACCCGTTTCCTACCAATGGCACAATATTTCACCTGCGAGCTGGGCTTGTGGTCTCAAAGACAAAGTTGGACTTAAATGTTCACATCAAACCATGTAAGAGCTTCCTGTACCACATGAATTCACATAAATATATACATATAAATGAAAAGAACTCATATAAATATATACATAGAAAAGAAATCATATAAATATATACGTTTAAAAGAACTCATAGAAATNGAAATCATATAAATATATACATATAAAAGAACTCATATAAATATATACATAGAAAAGAAATCATATAAATATATACGTTTAAAAGAACTCATAGAAATATTTTGGGCTGTAAAACAGCCCTGAGTTCTGCACACAAGTCACAGCGAGTGTTCCCATTGACTGGAAGAAGAATTCTGGATGCTCTTTTACAAGAAAAAAACTGGAGCTGTAAATTTCATCTTCCTGACCAGAGAGTATTATTAAAATAACCTGCCACCAAGAAAATCCCTCCCTCTCCCCAATACTTGACTGATTGCAATGCAATAAAATATTCCAAAATACGGCCCAGGGAACACCATCTCCTCCTCCTTCAGTATTGATAATAAATCACTTCAAAGAACAGCATTTTTCTGAGATGGTTGGTGGTGAAGCAGCTAGGAAAAGTGACAATAAGGGATATTTTTGTGAGTTTGGGATTTTTTTGGTGGTCGTTTTTGTTGGGTTTTGTTTGTTTGTTTGTTTGTAATAAGAAGTTGGCTCTGGCAGTTATTATTCCAGTGTGCTCTGAGGTTTTGAGAATACTTTTGGGAATGTAAGACTTGTTGCAACGCAACCTACAGCCTTCTGCCCACCAGCAATTAAAATCCAACGAGTTCTAAACAAATTAACTGTTTTAACACAGAGGAAAACAGAAATTGGGAGAGCAAAAACACAGCTCACAACTCTCAACCACAGCCACAGATTTTCCACTAAATTGAAAGTGCAAAAACATTCCGGTTTAAAGCTGTGGTTTCTTCCCCGAGATATTTGCAACCTGACCAACCTGTCTCTCTGCAGTGACAACACAAACACATTTTATTTGATTGTTCTTGACAGTAATTACGCCAATTGAGTTCCTACTCGTCTGATCCTGATGCTAAGGAATATAGGCCATGAAATCTCCACCAAAATAAACGTGTGACTCAGTACACAATTGCTCAATACAAACCAGGGGTGATTCATGCAGCATAAAGACGCTGGAAACCCAGCACGCAGCAAGGGATTCACACCCGTCAAGTCCAAACATATCAGCTTTAGATTTGAGCAGAAAGCGGGCAGAAATATCTCTTCAGGACAGCCCACTCTTGTGGCTGTGGTGATATGGAGCAAGATTAAAAACAAAAACACAGCCAAGAACAAGGCTGGCCGTGTGAGGTTAAAGGAATGAGATTAATAAGCCCAGTAAAGTTAAAATTATTTTAATAGGATTCTTTTTTCTGGTGGTTTGGTGATTTTTTGCTGATTTTCACAACTGGAATTGGTCTCTAGAGTTGATGCTGGTTATCCAAATCCACTGAAATTTATGAGGAAACTGATGGTTAAATCGGAGTCAAATCAGTGTCATTCATCACTTAAATACACACGGGAGAGAAAGAGTGACACATTAAATGAAAACACTCCCTTTCTCATGCAGTGTCACCTCTTTCAGGTTAGTTTAGGTACAAATTAAGACTTGGGAATTTTAATAGATTGCTGCTTTTAATAGTTTAAAACAGGGAAAATATTTTAAAAATATATTGAGGACAGAGTTTAATAACATTTTTTAGAGGTGGAATTCAGATTCCATAGGGCTGAAAAGGCTGCACCCACCCACCCTCCATCACACTCCAGCCTTGCTGCCTACCTGCCTCATCTCCTTGTAGTTGTGATGCTTGAAGTCCAGGTTATCAGTGGTTGTCATTTCATTTCTTCTGTGGTAATAATTATTTGGGTCTGAGAAAAGAAATAAAAGAGTTTTCACATGCTTGGGGATGTCAAATACAGAGGTGCTTTGGCACAATGCACGCAAGGAACGTGGAAATCTGAATTCTACAGTCGTGTGTGTACTTGAAATAAATTTTCAAAAGCAAAACTCAGAGAAACAGCGAATTTTAAATATTCCTAATCACTGCACAAATAAATTCATACAGATCCAAACAAAAGCAAGGAGGCATCAGCTTTCCAGAGAGCTCTTCAGCACAAAAAACCTGAATTTCAACAGAAAAGCAGAAGGGCAGCCTCAGGCTCCTTTCAGAGGAGGGAAAAAGTCACTGGGAAATGATGAGTCAGATGCAAGATAAGAGAGTGGAAGAAAAATCAAATTAGAGCGAAAAGCCCGGTAAATGTTTTTTGTCCACTTGATTAATTGACCATTGCAAGGAGCTTTAGTTTTCCTGATGAGCATTTTCAAAGTCTGTGCACTGCCTGCAAAACAAGGAAAGAACAACTGGGCACATTAAACATTCCTAATTATCTTCCCAAAGAGCTCTTGTGGAAGTCAGAGGTCTTTGGTACTTAAAAATTAACATATTCACTTATTCAGGGGTATTATTTATACTTCATTTTGAAGTACCAAAGGAGGACATGGGGTTAGAAAAGAATCTTTTGTCTCCTTGACATTCCAGGCCCTTCACCTGGAAAAAACCCAAAAAAAACAAAAAAACCAAGCTCAGCTTTCAAGTTCCTGATAAATGTGCTCCTGGCCTAATCTACGATGATTTATTTTCAGAGACAAACAAGTCTATTTGGAAAACATCAGACACATTCCTTAACTGGCCACATCTGGGACATCTGGAATTTTGAGTGATCATTTGTCATTTGTCAAGCCAGTGGCTGTCAGGCTTCGATGAAAAATTGTTTCCCTACACACGAAATCATCATCATTGGTTTAAAATTATTGGGGGAAAAGGGAAATTTGGAAAAGTCTAAATATCATCATTGCAACACAAAGAGACGCTGCCTCTAGAGAGGAAAAATTGTTTCAAACAGTATCACCTGTCACTTATGCCTTTTTTTGGGGAAAAAAGAACAATTCTTAGTAGGAATTATAAGTAGTAACCATCCCACAGCAACAAACACTTCATGAAATTATGGAAAACTCACAACACTGCAAAAAACTTTGTAACATTTTTAAGTTTCGTATTTCTGACATTAAAACCACTAAATATTCCCATAAAATTCTGAAAGTTGTTGGGTCTTTTGCACTATTTGAGTTATTTATGAAATGAAACATGTGAGTTCCATTAAGCTTCACAGGAACATGACCCATCCTTGTCTCCACTTCTATTTCCTAATCACAGCAGAGCTGCTGGAAGGTCACTTGAAGGCCGCTTTACAAATATGACTGAAAAATGTCCAAAAAAAATCTTGTCTCATCAAAACCCATGTTAATTTGTAGAAATTCTCATTAATATATTGATAGATGAGAAATGGAAATGATTAAAAAACCCCTCGCTTCTTCTCCAAACAGACAATGTGTTCAATGCCCCACAGAATATCTCCATAATTGAAAAAATATCCCCGCGTCGTAAAAATATAAAAATAAACATCATAAAACCGCCAGGGTGTTGAGGGTTTTCTCTATCACCACGAGCCAAAAAATACAGCAACCGATTTTCTTCCCTGATACTTTAATCCCGTTCCTTTCAAAGCCTGGCTCTTTTTCCATACATCAAACATTAATACCATGGGAATGGCTGTGAATGCTGCGGAGTTGGTGGAAACTTAAAAAAATTCTGCAGCGAGAATGATTGTATCTCTGGCCCTTCCTCAACAACAGAGCTCAATTTGACAGTTCCCTGGGGAATTAACACTCAGATTTTGCCAGGCTCTGCTGTAGCTGGCTTGGATCACTGGATTTTTGCTGCAGCACGAATACAGATTAGAACATTAAAAGCTAAAATGTCGAAAGGCAAACAAGGCTTGTGCACAGCTGGATGGGTCCACCCTGGCAAAAATTATTTTCTTCAATAAAACAGAGAATGAGAGACTGAGAAACTCAAATCACGGAAGAGTTATAATAGAAATATACTGATTTATTCATAGAAGTTGCACAGAAAATCTCTTTTTCTTCCAAGGAGAAAAGATCCTGCAAAAAAAAAAAAAATAATCCTGACATTTATACAGAGGGAAAATAATAGTAATGATCTGTCATTACACCATCAGCAGAGTTAATGAAGTTTGCTGGTAGAGGCACCTTGTTCCCTTCATCCTGTTCTTTGTAAGGATGGACAAGTGATTAAAGCTGTTAAATCAGGGATTCAGAGGATCAAGAATGGTTTGGAAGGGACCTTAAATCCCACCCAGTGCCACCCCTGCCATGGCAGGGACACCTCCCACTGTCCCAGGCTGCTCCAAGCTCTGTCCAGCCTGGCCTTGGGCACTGCCAGGGATCCAGGGGCAGCCACAGCTTCTCTGGGCACCCTGTGCCAGGGCCTCCCCACCTCACAGGGAACAATTCCTTCCCAAAATCCCCTCAATCCCCGCCCTCTGGCAGTGGGAAACCATTCCCCCTTGTTCTGTCCCTCCAGGCCTTGTCCAAAGTCTCTCTCCATCCTTCCTGTAGCTCCGAAGGTCAAAAGTCGGTCGCCCCAAAGCCATCTCCTCTGCAGGCTGAACAATCCCAATCCTCTCAGCCTTTCCTTCATCCCTTTGATCATCTCTGAGGCCTCCTCTGGATTTTCTCCCACAGCTCCGGGTCCTTCCTGGGCTGGATGCAGAACTCCAGGTGAATTAATGCCCAACTGCTTTGCAGCACCAGGGCTCTGAAAAGTGCCCACAAAAAGTACCAGAAAGGAGCAACTGAAGACAAAAAAGGAGATTTTCACTTACGACAGCCCTACAGCACCTCAGCCAGCGGAGCCCTGATGCTTCCAGAGGGTTTCAGCTTCTCACAAGTGGTGCTCCAAATGGAGAACATAATTAAGGCAATCCAAGTGATTCAGAGAAGTTTTTAATAAAGAGAATATTCTGGCCTAAATCCTTCAGACTGCTTTAAAAACCTCACCATGCTCCTTTACAAATGACTGATTTTTTTTTAATTTCCCTGTAATTTAAGTGAATTTGACTTGTCTTCATCAAATTGAACATCTCCCAGACAGCACATGTGTGATCTTGAAATAAATCCGCTGGCAGCCACATCAGGTGATCCCCAGTTTTCTTCCACATGATCTCTTTCATGGCAGCCTCATGAGCGTTGCTCACGAGTATTAACATCACGCATGAAATCAACAAGGAAATAATATTTTTCAACTGTAAATTGGTTCTTTTCTCCTTGTACTCTCAGGAGTAGTTTGCTGGATTTAGAACTGCTGTTTTCACGGCCATTCCTAATGAAAGATACTCGAAGAAAGTCACATTTTTATCAGGAAATGAGCACAACTCCAGGCTTGACCAGGTAGCCTGGCACTGAGAGAGAAGCAATAAAAATAAGACTGAAGCTACTGCAAAACACAGCACTCCATTACGGAGCTGTTAAAGTTCATTTTTTATCTTGGGTTCAAAGTAATGGCATAATCATGATACCACTGATAGTTTTCTATATAAGAACTATTAAAAATTAAATTTCATCACAAATTTATCCCATTAAAATAATTGCCTCTTGCCTTGAATACTCGCCAGTATAAATAAATGCATGAAGAACTCAACTAATTTTCTCTCTTACATCTCTGGGTGCTTTTGATCATACGAAATTTCTTTTTGACCTTCCTTAGGTTCGGGAAAGAAGAGGCCAGGGAAGCACATCCATCCCTCCGAGGCAGCTGTGAAAGCCTGTGTGTGTCAGTCCCCATCTATGCAAACACCAGCGTTTTCGGGAAGGGGAGAGGGAATTAAATGCTCGTGGTTTTGTCCTCTTTTTGCCCAGTGAGACGTGGCAGCACTGATTGTTGCTATAGGTGGGATTTTTGGAATCTTTCCTCCTCCACAGAGAAATGTCTTTCCCTCGGTGAAACAGCAAATCCCTTCTGTTACACAAAGACAGCACTGACACAGTTGGATAACACAGATTTGGGGGTTTTTAGAGCCACTGTAACAGTCTAGAAAATGCTGTTTCTCCAAACCAGCCTATGATCCACCAAAAATTTATGTTATGGATAAGCTGTATGTATTTCACCGATAAAAATTACAATTATCTTCTATAATACTGATTAGATAAGCGGTAACTTCTCTGTTCCAATTGTCCAAATGGTGTTTTCTCATGATTTACTCAATTTTTAGTGCACCTAGCACATTCAGCAGGTTTTAGGACAGAGCCCTACCCACAGGAATGGGTCCGAGCTGTCTTTGACCATTTCCATCTCGTGCTGACAGTGCTAACAAGCTCTCCTAGAATATCAGTCTTATTCATGTTTTTTCTTTATATTTTATCCTTTCTCTTTATTCCTTTATTACCCTCCCTTATGATTCTGCTTGATGGAAAGCTGATACAGAGAACAGACTGAATGAAAATGGTTTAATACATTCAGGGATTAATAAAGACATAAACGCTAAAATTACAAGTCTAGAAGACACAAAAGAAATTCAGAGTTATGAAAAATGGGCTTCTTTCCTTCCATCCTCCTTTCCCTAAGCCCTGTGTCTTTGGGTTTTGGAAAAGCCAGAGGTGTGTGAACTAACAGAGCTCCACCTCCTGATTTTGGTGAATTTAGGAGAATTGGTCATTTTTATGGAAAAAGAAGTCAGAAAAGAAGAGCCCTTGATTTCCAGCCCCACATCCAGAGAGAGTGTTGGAGCAGCACCGCCAAAGTTGCTGCTCCCATGGCCAAACCATCCGGATATTGAACTTGGAATGAGCAAAACGACACCAATAAAGGGTGAGGAATCCACTCAGAGGGAGCTGCAAAAAAATGTCCCATCCCACAGGAAGAAAACGTGCGTGGAAAGGCCCCTGGAAGCTGAGGAGCAGCTTTGTTCAGGCGCCTTGCGTGCGAGGAACAGAATGAGCGAGGAGAAAGAACTGCCAGCTCTCTCTGAGCTGAAAAGATGGGTCAGCACTTCTCCAAACCTATTAGTCCTTCAGCCCAATTGCGTTTTGAATGAGCACACCCCATTCCCATTGTGTTTCTCGATGAATGATTCTGGTATTTTCTTTCAGGACTACACTGAATCAGCCACTGCGGGCAATTAACTCAATAAATGACTACCAGGAGGCCACACCGATGCTGTTTCCATGCGAATCCAAATCTGTGAAAAGCTGGAAGAGCCTCAGCAGGGCTGTGGTGGAGGTGCTGATGAGTTCCCAGCTTCACCCACTGACACAGCCCCGGGAAGCTGAGGGGTAACAGATGCCAACAGTGCCAAGCAGAACTTGGGATGGGTGCAAATGCAGAGTAAAAAACGCTGCACTTAATAAAAATCACTTTTCCAAATACTGACATGTCTGCTTTTTGCTGTTTAGGTACAGTTTTAGGGAATAGAAAGGGATGACGAGAATTTCCCTTCAAATTGCCCTCCAAAACAGCTTGAGTGTGATCTCTGTCACCCTGGAGACCTCTGGGTGTGTCCTGTGTGCCAGGACAAAGTCGTGGTGCTGAAGAAAGGTTCTTTTTCCTTCAGTCTCACACCCTGGTTCATAGAGAGCCATCCCACACAGGAATTTGGGGTAAATCACTGCTTTCTGAGAGTCCTTTCAGAGCTGAGGGGAATCACTGGCTGTGGAATTGCCCATCCCAATGGGAGACCAGCAAACCGCAGAGGTGGAGTGTTCTAAACCCACAGCTAAAAGAAATCAGAATCCTCCTGAGAACATGAAAATCCACATGCACAGGGCACCCTTGGTCACTGCCATCAATCCAGGATGCATTTTTTACCCACTGACAGCAGTTGTGTACATGCTGCTAAATTTTTCATGGTAACACATCTCCAGATTAAATTTTATAGCAATGCTTGCCCCACACTTCTTTTAGGCACAGAATTATCCTTTCCATGCCCCAAACTGGTTGGGTTTTTTTTCTCTGAGTGTTTAAACATCTAAAGGACAAAAATCAAGCTGTGTCTGCTTGGCTTGCGAAGACCCCACACCACCAGGTGAAGTGGAGGCAGCAAGGCTCTGAAGAGAGGCAGGAACAGTTAAAGCAGCAACAAAAGGCTCTGGAAAGGCAGCTCTTCCTGGCTCTATTATTTCTTAAAACACCTTGCACAGACCTCTGCAAAAAAATCCCCATGGTGCCAAAATTTGAGATCAAAGAAAACAAGAAAAAAAGCAGATGAGAGGTGTGGAATGAGCAGCGAGCAACTTAGAGAAGGGCTGAGAAAAGAGGTGTTTTAAATATTTATGTACATGTACACGGAGAAATGAAGACATAAATCCACCACAAGGCTATTCACAATGTGCCTGGCAGAACCTTGGCTTTGCCAGAATTTACAGTATTGAATATTTTCGGGTTTTGGGGGTTTTTAAAGTGGCCTTGCACAGCATAGGACAATTCCCTTCACTTTTGACTTCCCAGGGATCATGCTGGATTCCTTACAGCCCAACTCCCCTCCTTCACCCTACAAGCTAAGTATGAGTTCAGCGAAAGGATTTGCCTTCAGAATATTTCAGGGAAGTCCTACGGCCTATACAATGAAAAAAAAATTAAAAATTAAAATCAGGCTATAGAAGTATAATCGTTCTTTCTTGCCTTAGAAGCTTAAGACATCTGCAAGTTCCTGTCCCAATACGTAATCCCATTGTCTCCACTGTACCTGTGCACTCAGGAAGATTTACTGCACTGCACTGAAGCCCAAACAACAAAGAAAATCTCGTTAAGTCATCCTAATCTTGTTTTATTAATAAAGGCATTTACAGACACTGGGGGTTGCACAACAAAAGTTATCCTGATGCTGCCTGCGGGCTTGGGCCGATATTTCTGTTGCTTCTTGCATAACTGTTGTAGTTTTAGATGCCTGCATTTTCCACCAAAAAATGTTGTGGTTTGACTTTGGCTAAGTGTTGGGTATTTATGGTAGTCACTCACTCGTTCTCACATTTTTTTCTTTCTCTAACTACAAGCAGCTGCATGCACACTTTGTTTTGATTTTTCCTTAAATATGGCATCACAGAGGTGTAACCAACCTTTCTAATTGTCCCAGGCTTGGCCAGTGACGTGTCCATCACCTTCAGAGCCATCCAAGATTGGCTCTGCTGGAAATGGTGAAGAATTCCAGAAGCTTCTCACAGGAGCCCTCTTTATGGCCTCCTCCCCACTATTAAACCACAACATTAACTCAACTCACTAAAGATAAAAATTATACGAAAAAGCAAAGATATCCGAAGGAAGTGAAATGTTTGAGTCTTGGCACAGCAGCTGAGGAGTGTTGTCTTGAGTTTTGCAGTTTTTCAATGTTTCTCTTTGCTGTAATACTGTGCTGTTGTAAACATGGCCATGTTTTTGTTAACTGTCCTTGTTGTTTTCATTCCATTCTCCTAGGTGGAGACATGGGATGGATTTGTCTTTTGACCAGTGTGATTGAGAGGTGGTAATTTCTACCTCCAATCCACGGTGATTTCTAAGAACATATAAATAAAAGTCAAAGGGTTCTGCCCTCTCTTTTTGGACTCTCCTTTGGCTCTCTCATTTAGCTCTCTCTTTTGGCTCTCCTTTTTTGGCTCCTTGGCCTGGTTTGAGTACGTGTGTTTGTGTCCATACAGTGCAGAAACATCAACAGAGGAGGGCTCTTACCTGGCAAGGGGCAGCCCAGGATCTCGAGCCTCATGCAGATGCTGCCCTCCTCGAACCAGGAGCGCGGGTTGATGCGGATGTACCGCGCCACCAGCGGCACGGGCAGCATGTTCAGCACCGGGATCTCCTTCTCGCTGTTCCCCCGGAAAATCTGTGAGGCCACACAGGGGAAATGGCAAGATCAGGGCTTCAAAATGGCTCCTAACGGGTTTGGTAATACAAATATGAAATCACCTTGCAGCTGCAGGCTGATGGTGGCTCAGGGCAGAGCTGCCCTTCGAGGAGGGCAATGCCCCTGTTTCCCCTGGAGGATTCTGTGTCTGTATCTCTACGTGGGGATTTGCTCCCAAAATCACTGGCACCTCTGAGAGATGCTGCCTTTAAGCTGCTCACTGAGTAATCTGTGGCCATCCCCTGCCTTCCCACCCCTGCTCTTCTCCAAAAAACCTGTTTCCTTTGACTCACCACATCCCCAGACTCGTTCCTGACAGCCGTCCACGCGTGGCTGTCATTGCTCACCAGCACTCGGTAAGAGGTCACCCAGTTACTCCTGGGAAAAGACAGAGAATAAATAAGTTATTTTTCATAACTCGGAATGACTGCACATTATTTAATATAATCAAGCTCATAAGGCTGCTAGTGGTGGAAATCCCATTTGGCAAAGTCATGCCAATCCAGATTCAGCAGACAATTCAAAAAGCCCAGCACACAGAAGCAAAATCCTGGTGAGATAATTTTCTGGGATTCCAGGAGGTGAGAGACGTGCTGCTCTCTTTTCCTTTCATATGCAGAGTTTGGGATAAATGGCTTATCTAGAACAGATTTATGCAGTGTTCAAAGATCATCTTTTCAGCTGCAGAACATTTATTAGTTCTGCCGTTATTATCAGAGAGGATGGGAAAAAAGTAATAAATCCTCAAGGATGAAGCATCTGTGAATTTCAACCAGCAAAATTTCCATCTCTTTCAATAGCAGAATAACTGGAGCCTGCAGTTATTCTTGTATTTATTAGCAGGAGACAGGGACAGAGAGACAATTGATCACAGGACTACTGAACTCCTACAATATCCTGATCAATGCCCAAAAGGCTGATTTTTCTAATGTTATCTGATTTACAGCAAAACGCTCTTTTAATCTAAAAAATTCAAATGTTTCAGTTATGCGTCATGTGGATCCAGCTAGAGAATAATGTGAGGAAATACAAAATCCTGCTTCCTGTATTCTGGAGTTAAAGCACAGACACACCTAAGAACCACTTCTCCCTGCACTGCTCCTGTGCAAATACAATTTTGTTTTATTTTCTCTTTTAAAATCAGCTCATGATATTGGCAAACCACCTATGAACACACACACATTGAACCCGCTGTGCCTGTGTTTAAGGGGACAAATCAGCCTTTATTGCTCACTAAAGGGAGACAGGCTCCTAATGAACACCAAAAAGGGACAAGGATGGAACAAGAGGAAAACCATCAGCTCCAGCTCACCAAGCCTTGTACAAAACAAACAGAGTTTTGGATGGTTTTTCACACACCTAAAACCAAAGATGAGGCAAATATTTAGCAGGATTTGGCAAACCACTTTTGGACATTATGTGCTAATGCCCCCAAATGTTAAAAAAAAAGTGAGATTTAAAAAAAAAACAACAAAAAAACCCCCAACAATAAAAAACTGAACAAACCCAGCTCTGTTTTAGACCCTAAACCAGTCCTTTGCAACTCTTTCACCAGCCCCCTTCAGTGAATAGATTTTGCCATTCATGTTAGATTAAATGGAAAAATCCTGACTATTGCCAAGCAGACTGAACGTTTTGTTACCTCATGAAAAGAAGGGTACATCTATCCCTTGTAATGCACACAACTTTAGTGTTTGGGAAACAACTGTAACAAGTGAGCAGCATTCTGCAAATCCTAATTGTCTGCCTTTCAGTGGAAGGGCTCCTGGGACAGGAGATTTACTGGAGAGCTGGGAAGTGCCGTGCTGGCATCTCCAGGATTTGGCTGCAAAATGATAAATGACACACAACAAAAGAAGCAGCGACTTCAGCATGCTGGGTGAGTTTCTCCTGACTCTTGCAAAGAACTTTAATTTCTTCCCTCAGCTTCTCTGTGTGCTTAAGGTGAAGAAAGGCAGATTTACTTCTGGTGAAGAAAGGAGCTGACAAGAAGGAAGGAGAGGGACTTGTGACAAGGAC
>VYZT01039589.1:0-11202 GCA_013400735.1 Pomatostomus ruficeps
ATATGTATGAGAGTATTCACATAAATATTCATGAAACAATAATGTTTCTTACAGGGAAAACCATATACAAAAAGCCCTAAGTTAATGATTTCTTTCTTTTGTCCCAGGAGGACAAAACAACAGAATAATATTAAATTACTTAGCAGTTGCACTTTACATATTCAGGAAATGTGAATTGAAATGACAACTCTGATATATCAGTGGTGTTGTGTCATGGCATGACTATTTTTCATTACAGACAGCATCACTTGCCCATCAGACCTCACCTGAGTAACACAGACTCCCATTCCAGCTGAGTCTTCCAGATGACCTAAACTAGCTACTTGCTAATCTTTCTGTGACTTTCATAAAAGAAATGGGAGAGACTTTTATATATTTACAGGGAAAATATTTATATTCCCTCCAGCAACATGTTAATAATGGCATGAGCTGAAAATGTAAATCACCTTGCAGTAGAGTAATATGAGAAATTTCAACATTTACTTTTACTTACACATGGAATAATTTCAACATTTTGAGAAGCTATATCGTGCTAGAAAAAGGTGGTAGATTATAACTATGAAACAAATGTTTTGTATATCACAGGAAACAGCATAGGGCACTTTAATCCCCATTTCATAGAATCACAGAATCATGCAGACTGGAAAAGACCTCCCAGATCATCAAGTGAACACCAGCATGTCAAGTAAACCATAGCACTAAGTGCCCTCCACCCAGTCATTTCTTGAACACTTCCTGGCATGGTGACTCCACCACTTTCCTGGGCAGCCCATTCCAATGCTTAACAATCCTCTGAGTGAAAAAATTCTTTCTGTTTCTACTTGAACCTCTCCTGGTGTAGAGGCCATTTCTGCCAGGCCATTGTCCTGTTGGTAGCTGTAGGGGAGAAGAAGCCAAACTCCACCTTACTACAACCTCCTTTCAAGGAGTTGTAGAGAGCGATAAGACCTGCCCTGAACCTCCTCTCCTTCAGGCTAACAACCCCCGCTCACTCAGACATTCCTCCTATGACTTACTCTCCAGACCCTTCACCACCTTCATTGCCCTTCTCTGCACATGCTTCAGCACCTCAATGTCTCTGAAGTGAGGAGCCCAGAATGGTATCGGAGGTGCTCTTGTCTGTTCCCTGTCCCTGCCTACCAGCTCAGGGGGCTGGCTGCCCTGAGGATAGCTGGTCTTGCTTTTGGAGAGAGAAGACAAAGAAAGCATTAATTACCTGGACCTTTTCATCATCCTTGGTTAAAATTTGTTTTGTGCAGTAGAGCACCGAACTTTATGGCCTAAAGGATAAATGAATTGTCTTACCTTCCCCGGATGGCTCTTGTAACAGGAAAGTTACAAACAGTGACAGATACAGTAGAGTTTTGTGTGATGCATGGATGTCCAGCAGTGAGAACTTTAGATCGAGTTCCTATAATTTTAGAGCAAGGAATAGAGACATGAACATTAATCTAGCCTAGTAATCTGGGATCCTTTTCTACGTCTTTTAATTGGTGATAATGAAACCTTAGACCAAAGTAGACCAAATAGACTTCTAACCTATGGACAATGAAAGTTAGCTGAGATGAATCCCACTCCTGAGTGGGATTTCTTAATTTTATGAATTGATCATGCCATAGTAAATCCTAACATGATTGACCAGTGATTTCACCCAAGAGGTGTGAGCAGACAACACAATACATCACTCTCTCTCCATTGCTGGTTGCTGCATCACTGGATAGTGAAACTTGTTTCAAAATCAATCTTTTTGCTTTGTCTAGAAAACAGTCAACTTATTTCATGTTTCTCCATTTCATTTGGCCTATCTTTGCTACTGAAGTTCAGAAAAACTTGTATAGTTAACTGTTATGTAAACAGATAAAATATGTATGATGAATCATTAAATTCAAAGCATATTGCAGATAGGTCTGGGGTTACTGACTGGAGATGCTGATGGAAAAAGTCAGACATAGATAAAACAGTGAGCTATTAAAATACAATTTTTTCATTAAGAATGTAAAGTTTGGCTATTAAATTCCATCCAAATGCTAAAGGGTACAGCATGCAACACACAAGAGAATTAAAAAATGACTGATACTTACAGTACACAAACAAATTAGCAGGAGCTGACCAAAAAGATAAGGGTGTTATTGCACATTAAAGTTAGATGTCATTTCCCCTAATTTAAGGGTATTCCAATTAGAGTTAACCTGAAGGTTAGCTACTTTTATCTTTATCATCTTTTTGATAGTGTTAGCACAGATGTTGTGGCATCACAGAAATTATATGCATCATAAAAATGCAGCTAATTATCAGTGAACTAGTCACTTCTTATGTAGAATTAGTTTAATATCTTCAAGCGAATGTTTGTGACCCAGTTGTCTGATAACAGCATCCATTATTGACCCATGGCATGCCCTGTCTATCTTTCCTTTCTTAAGCTCTAAGTGTCTGCCTGACACTGCATTTTCTCTGGCTGGAGATGAGAATGGTTGGGGATAGTGGGGGAGATTAACATTTAGCACCCAATGGGTTTCTTTGAACACACTGAATTTTGTACTTAAATTTGCCTTTGCATTTGGAATACAAGGATTGTTCGTGTGTGGCGGTGGTACGGATTGATAATAAAGGCCTTAGGGCCCCGGTGTGTGCCACTGTGGAGGAGGGGCTCTGGTGGAGAGTCCTCAAGTCTGAAGAAGCTTCCCCCGAGATAGAGACGACAATGGTCTAATCCCCTTGTTCTGTTATTGGTTCTATAGTTGTCAGTCAAATTTCGTATGTACCCCCTGTTCTGGAAAGTTCTCCCTTGNGGATGTGGAGACTTGTGTTAATAAGCATGTAGAAAGACATTTTTTGTTCATTTGTTATTAAAAACAATATATGTCAGGACTATGTTTTTAATAAGAAAATTATTATGTAACATTTCATAAAGCTGAGGTTGGATTCTGAAGGATTACAGACATTTTTGGCAACTAAACCTGACTAAAAATTCTGGACAACATATGAAAAAAAAAGCCAAACTCAGAGAAGCTTTGAAAGATTTCTTATCATTAGCCCTTAAGTTTTTTTTAAACTCAGAATTGTGTTGATTTTCAGGGTAAAGCAGGATAAAAGACGAACCTTAACATATTGAAATATTTCTCTACATATTTTAAGAAAAAATTTTAGAGCTAAGCACTGTTCAGTGAATACATTATTCAGTGAATTTTATCATCTTTCAGTGAATAAATTATTTGATTACTTTTCTTCTCAGTATTTGACTAGGTTTATTATGGGTATAATACCACTCGTTGAACATATTACTCTACAAAAATGTGTATTATCTGAATAAACTGTTCAATGAGTATTTTCCCCTAGAATTTTCCCACTTTTACTCTTTCTTTTTTACAACAGTATAGAATAATTTATAATTTTCACATCTGAAGATGGAATGACTGACTCCGAAAAATTCCTGAAGTGAATCTGAGATTTCATTTTTTGTACTGAAACTTTTTTACCATTCAAAAACATGGAGATGAATGTGGACTGCATCTTACCTACTATTGTCATCCAATTCCAAGCCAAACCATATAAAACCTACCTGTTAAAAATTATAGTAGTCTTGATAAAAGACTAAAAATGTAACATTCTAGAAATGAAAAGATATAAGTAGATATCAAAAATGAGATTATACAAGCTAACTGCAACAGGAAATTTCATATGTTCAGAAGCTTGTATGATATGGCAGGTACCACTGACACAATTAGTTGATATATTTGAGGTTTTTTACTTTAATATAGAATTTCTAGTCAATATTGCAAATTTAAAAAAATAACTGGGAAGGTTGCTATGCATAAAGAACCTTTTCTTAAACAAATGTTTCATTAGCATGTACTGTTTATGATCTCCAACTGGCTGAAACAGTAAAAGATACTACTTTTACCTCAAGGACTCAGTCTGTCCACCTGGTCACTAACTGCCCTATGAATCTCCTAAAGGTTACACATTACAGCTACATTAATAAAAAACATATTAAGAAAAATGAAGTAAATAATGGACTATGAAACATCTTTTACATGCAATACTGTTCAACCAGTCATTGTGTCCTTTGCAAGGAGACACTAAAGAGCTATGCAACAAAAATGAGAAAGTCAGAAGCCCCTGAGTAATGTTGCATTAATTTACTGGATGTAAATAATCTGCTGCTGGAACTTCAGCTCTGCAAAGCAGCACTTGTGGAACTCACTTCTGGGAAGTCAAGATTGGAATGGTTCTTCTGAGTGAAAACCTGTCTTTCTCTAGTATAAGGTGAGACTTTCGTGTTGTGCATTTATATCATCTTTCAAATGTCCATTTAAGATGATTCCAACCCGGGGTTTAAGGCTGTTTTCTTATATCATTATAAAGGCTGACTTAGAGTCTTTCACTCTTGATGGTCTTTCTTATAATTCCAACCTGCATTTTCTTAGGGCAATTTATTCATGAACTAACACTGTTCATTGTTTAGCTTAAAAAGTTCTCTTCTGTCCCTGATTTATTTCTGTCCTGATGAATAAACAAGGACAATGAAAACACAGAGAGAAATAGAATCTTTTTCAGCCTTTATTGAATCAGGGGAAACAAGTAAGCTTTTTTATTCTTTCATGTTCTCCTTGTAGGAAATTTGTAATGTAATCAAAACAAGTAGGAAGAACAATATGTGTATTTAATATGTAGCAGGTCTAGCCATGAATAAGGTATCCATTATGTGACCATCAGCTAGAATAAAGAACAAAAATTCACTGCCTGCCACAAAGCACTAAAGTTTTACTAAACATCATTTTATGTAGCTGTGGAGTGTGAGTTTTCTTCTTTCTGGTAAGTGTACAAAACTCCTCTGATAAGGACACCTACAAGTAAAATGTCTATCCACAGACACACATGCTGTGGTCTTCCAGGACTTGCTTCTCAAGGCAGAAGCCAACTGCAGGATTGCAACTCTTCATCTGGGCATCCAAGGTGCCAGCAGTGCAAAATTCAGAGCCAGATGGAGGAAAGAGGAAAAACAATTATGATTCTGAAGGTTGGTAGTCGAAACCTTTAATAGAGATATTCTGGGTTGACATTCTATTCTGCCTCTATTATTTGTGTATTGCATCACCTATTATGAATATTTTCCCAATTTTAATGGCTCGTGTTGGTAGGCATGGAGATATAAGCACAGATGTTACAGGATGCTGTCCTTGCAGTTAACTATATTCAGAAATCTGTTAGGTGCCCAGGTACTGTAGTCCCCACACTGTATGACTCATGACTCATTAGATATATCAAAATAATGTGAAAAGAAGCCAATGAGCTGCTCTGGTTATTGCAGGAAATCAACAAAGAAAATTCTGATTCCACTGAAAGCATCATATCTTGACCAAAAATGCAAATGTCAGACAATATTTTGTAACAAATTCGAAAGTCTCATGTACATAACCTCACTTAAAGAAATTGCAGATGTGTTTTGCAGCTGCTCTAATAATTCAGAGCCTCCATCATAATTAGATTTGACAAGCCAAGCTTTTATACTATATGCTTTCCCTATTTTCTGGGGTAGAACTTCACTTTCTTAGCTGTGTTTTTGCCAAACAGGTATTGACCAAGGAAGACTTTTGTTTCCTGCTCCATATGAGCAGGACCTTCAACAAGACAGTGACTAGTGAATAACATAGATCTGTCTTCACCTTTCCAGCCCAAATACTGACTTGCTTTCATATAAACAAAAGTGTTTTGATATTGGTGTAAAAAAAATAACGAGAATGGATCTTTCACTATAAAGAGCTTTTTCATTATTGAAGAAAAATGATAACTAGAGATCACAAAATAGTTGGATGCAAACTCAAGGTGAAAACATTAAGTCAGCAAAACTTGGCAGACACTATCAGCACTTGGTTCACTATCATTAAAATTTCCTATGCAATATTATATATAGTACAGGACTTTTAAGTCCTTCCTGGAAATATCAAGCCTCTAAAAGTCAGGATGATACAAGAGATAAATATTACAGCATTTTCCCAATAATATCATGAGTCAAAAAGGAAAAATAAGTACAATGGAAATTTTGATATTTTTACAAAAATCACAAGCAGTGAGCCTTCTTTCTTTCATATTTAATAAAGATCTTTCCAGTCAGCTGCAGCTGACGATAAGTATAATATCTTTAAATGGTTAATCCAAGGATCACAGCTCAAGTGCTTTATGTGGTTAGGAGCAAGGAAAGCTGTTAGTAGACTCAGTGTGCATTTCATAAATCCAAGGATTTTTTTATTCCTTTTTTCTATCTTTTTTTTTTTTTCTTTCCGTTTTTCATTTGGCTTTCTACTATATCTTAAATGCTTTATTTTTCAGAGGAGAGATAAGACTTGGTTCTTCACGTAAAACTACAGCTTAGCCATTACTTAGTCTTTCTCTGTTACGGAAAAGGTCCTGTCTGTGCACAGATGTCTCAGATTAAATTGTATCTCACAGTCCTTACAGTGCTCAGTACTAGATGAACTGCCAAAAGGGCCGTAGGCAAGAACTAAATTGCTTTGGTTTCAGTACACAGTGAATTTGGCTCAGACAAGCTGAATCAGTACATTAAATGCGAATCCCTCACAGATTTGAAAGCAGCCTTTAGCACAATTATTGACTGTGAGTGATGATTATGTCTAATTGAAGGAGACTTTTGCTACCTGTAGCTCAGTTGGAGTCCATGAGAGCCACAGCAAGGCACTGCATCTTAATTCAATGTTCCAGCTTGAAAGAAGCAATTGAACCTAAATCCTGAAGTGTATACACATGGTCGATAAACTTTAATAAACTTTACAGGTTCAGTAACTAGACTGAGTGTACATAATTCAATTTTTTAATTCAGGAAGGGAAAATAGCTAACAAGTATGTTAGGCTACAGTAATGTATTAGTTCATCTCATGCAGAGGCCCCCTCAGTAAAAGGAAAAGATATAGCTTCATACTTATCTTTGGAACAAGTCATAAATCTGCTGTTCTATACACTATATTAATGCTCTACAGGTGTAAGATTACCAGGTTATTTGGGTATGACCCAACTTCCAGTAAATTTGTGAGGAAAATAAAATAATTTGACAATTTTGCATCTTTTGCTACAGAAGTTATGCCAATAATAAAGAGAAATGAATGCTTTTCTTAATAGATTCTGCCTCTCTCCCCAAGACTTTCTGGCGTGTTTTCATGGTATAGCAACACTGTTGTATAAAAAAAAAAAAAGAAAAGATTATATTCTATGTCTCAATCCTTCCAAAAAAAGGCTTATTGATTTTTCCCAGTGAACAAAAATAGATATTCTCAGGGGCCCTACAATCTGAATTGTGTTATGCTTCTGTTCTATAAAAAAGTAAAAATTTGTCAATCTGTTCACAGCAAACATTTCTCTCCCACAAACATATGTTGTGACCTATTAGATCTTTTCTAGGCTTAGATTAGGTTCCCTTGCCACCATTATTATGATAAGACACACAAAGAGCTCTGTGACAATGCATTTTTCATATTTTCCATGAGCATGCAACTATGTGAATCATGAAAACTTTTGATTTAAATTGCTCCCTTATCAAATAATTGATATAAAAGACAAATATGAGCCCTACAAGTTGATTATTCCCTCCTTCTAGGGGCTTGCTTACATATTTTGTAGGCCTGAGCTTTTAGCAAAGAAAAATTAATTTGAACCTTGTCTTGGAAAAATGGTCTGTATTGTAGGTTGCATGAGAAGCAAGGAATGAAAGATGTAAAGAGAGATCTGCAATACCATACTTTGGCAAAATCATTCCATAATAAACAGTACACAAAAAGCCCTGAAATATATTGCTAAGTATCTATAGTTGTCACATGCAGACAAGCCCACACATCATTTTTATTGCGTCCTTTCAGGTTAACTACCCCAAGACTAGGGAGTATCAGAATTAGGTATGTATCCTCTCTCTATGTATACTTTCTGTAAGTTTCTAGATTTAAAGCAACAAAAGTCTTAAAGTAGTCTGCTAGCAGGAAGGTTTAAATTGCCAGCACAGACTGCAATCCCTTGGGCTGATAGATTAACTAATGGTGACACTTTGAAATTTTATAGGTGGATAAACTTTATGAGCAACACTCTCCCTCTTACACGGTTTCCAGACATCTGATAGGAGCAAGCATGTTTTTCCAAGGTTTCAAGGAATCTACACAGTAGTAGCTTTCTCTGTTCTTCTTCCCTATAATTTTTGGATTTATTATTACTAAACTAATTTTGCCTGCATTTATACCTTATCTACCCTGGATCTTTGTTATCTTCTGGATATGTTGTTTCTTCCACTCTTCAGATTTTCTGATTATAACTACCTGCATTCATTTTTTGTTTGTCTAAACTTTACCACCACCATTTTTATGCCTTGTCATGTTACTCACTTTAACCAAGCAGTCATCATCTCTTCCCCTGAGCTATGGGATCTCAGTATTCTCTACTAAGTGCCTTGCATTTCTTTTCCCTTTCAAATTCCAGTCTGCCTGCCCTTATGTCCTGGGTCAGGCTTACCCCCACTCAGTCCCCTTCTTCCCTCAATGTTGCCTCTTATTTCCCTGGATAATCTCCTTTCAAACATTAGTCATTTTTTAATTCTCTTCCCAGGTATGCAATCTTCCTCTTTTTGGTCTTCTCCCCTCTCTCATGGTTTAGTCTGGTAAATCCTTAGCACTGACAGAAGTGAGCAGGTTTCTTCAACTCAGTTCTGTTTTCCAACAGCACTTCACCCCACAGACACCAGAAGCAAATTTATAGGTTTATTCTGTGGAGATATTTTATGCATAATGGGCCCAGCACTCCAAGCTGTGGGGAGGAAGAATATTATTTGATTAAATGAGGTGTTATCAACCTGGAAAATGCAATTTGTTCAAGACTTAAAATATTCTGTTTATGGTATCTTGTCTAAATTCAGCTAATTCAAGATGAATTTGCTGTCCAGCCATTTTCCAAAACAGAAAGCTGCTAAAACATCTGAAAGAAGGGATGTTGATAATTTTAGCAGTGAGGAAAAGAACTTAACTGGCAAACCTAATTGAAATAAAAAGAAATCATGCAAAAATCAGGAAAATCAGGCACACGGGGGTTTTAACTTCAGTGCAAAGAAGCTGTGTCCAAATTAAAAGGAGACAAAAGTTGTATTTTTAAAAGGAATGTCAGGGAACCAACCTTGCTTGCCATACTGTTCATTATTGTGGCACGCACTCCTTTAAAGAAAGGGGAATTTTAACTGAAGGGGAACACTGGGAATGAATTGCTTTATTTCTTCTTGATATGGGGTTAGTGAAATGATATTTTCCAAAAATGATCTGAAATGTTATGTTTTGTTCCAGCTTTCATCTGGAAAATTTTAAATGGTGATACCAAAATAACATTGCATTTTAACAGTCAAACAACAGAAAACAAGTCTCTCACAAATAAACCACACAGGACATTAAGAAACATCTTAGTTTAGGATATCAGATTATCACAGGTAGGAGTTTGAACCAGGATCTTTAATAAGTGTTAGAGAGTTAATTTTATGCAGAAGTTTAAAGAATTTGTCTTCTTCCTTTCTCGCTATTGCTCCTTTCTTTTTTGAAACTGTAATTTATAAAATACTTCCTTGCAGTTAATCTTATAGTAGAAAGGAAAATTAAAAATCACTTCAGAAAATAAAATACTGAAAAGAAACATAAACGGTTGAAATTTAAAAAAAAATCTTCATAAAAAACTGTGACAGAAAGAAAGGGGAAACTTATATTAAAGTTAATGTATATGTTTGAGCCCTGTTGATTAGACGATCTAGGCTCATATACATATATACAGAACCACCAATCAAAACTGCATAATACACTATTGCTTTTAATTTTTGATGCTGTTGAAATAAAGTGTTATTATTTTTCACCATGCTTATTTGGCATTAGCTGAATTTTCATAGAAAGATTCAATGAAAACTGTGCAATTGTTCCCTAAAATTAATTCAGTTTTGGGGGGGTTTTTTTGGTTGGTTGGTTGGGGGTTTTTATTTGTTTGGGGAGGGGGGTGTTTTTTATTTTGTTGTGGGTTTTTTTGGTTTTGTTTTTGGTTTTTTGATTTGTTTTTTGTTTGTTTGGGTTTTTTCGGTTTTGGTTTTTTGTTGGTTTTTTGTTGGGTTTTTTTGGCGTTTTTGTTTGTTTGTTTTGTGGGGGGGTTTTTTGTTTGCTTTAGGTTGGGTTGGATGTTTTTTACTTGTTTCCTTTATAGATTTAACTTAGAATGGCTGATCTTGAAATGCATAGTTGCCAAAGAAGTGTCATTCACTGTCTATTCAAAATTACCCATTTCTTGACATGACAAAAATGTGTTCATTTGGTTTCTGAAGGCCCAGTGCTTTGAGATACAGTTGTCCATTTTATAAATCTGAGAAACTTTATAACATTGCCGCTCATATGCCTGAGAAAGGAGTACTTAACATGGAAAATCTCAAATTCTGCTTTTCCAAATTGAGGTACCATGAAACCACAGCTGAGGTGTTGCAACCACAACCAGATCCAGAAACCTCACACAGATATTCTCTTGAACACAACTGGGCAGGAACCCACTGCTTCCTGAGAATGGCAGCAGATTCCATTTCGTGGCCCCCACTAAATTTTGAAGTCAACAGAGCCAGGAGGTGCTGTCTTGCACAGAAGCAATATGTCACCTACCCAGCGACCAATTACATCTTCCCTCTCAAGCAGAAGTGCATGCTGGACTATGTTCAGGGTCTGCCAATAAATTTAATCTCCTGTTTAGAAAAAGACAGTGCAACAGTGGAATGGGTTGCTCAGAGAACTTGTAGTTGCCCCATCCCTGGAATTGTTCAGGGCCCGCATAGATGGGGCTTTGAGGAACCTGGTTTCATGGAATGCCGCGATGCCGCCGGCAGGGGCACCGGGCGCCCACTCGTGATTCCAGGGGCTGGCCAGGCTGCTCCAGGTGTGGGAGGGCTAGCGAAGGTCCAGCAAGGTTTCACCTAACCCACCGATGTTTACAGGCATGCTGAGGAAAGAGAGACAAGCGGAGGTGATAGTATAAGGATTAAATGTTTCTAAAATCTGTTAGCTAAAGCAGCCCTCAGAATCTGTTAGCTAGAACAGGCTTCAGAGATTGTTAGTTAGTGTAGGCCTTGGAAACGGGAGATGTGTATCTGTATTTGTGATTGCTTAGAAAATATTATATTGTTTTTGTTAAATCATGCGAACCCCC
>VYZT01039589.1:11405-33298 GCA_013400735.1 Pomatostomus ruficeps
TATGAGGCAGGAGTGCGGGGTTTGAATGTGCCGGGCTTTGTATAGGATTGTGAAATACAGAGCCCTCCGGGGGAGAAACCAGATACCAAGGTGGGGGGGAGGGGACAGCAGTGCCTGGCCAACAGGGAAACCAAAACCTGGCCAACAGCACACCGCAACAATGGAACATATCTCTGCCCATGGCCATGGGACTGGAACTAGATGTCCTTTAACAGCTCTTCCAATCCAAATCATTTTTTGAATATGTTAAAATTTGCCCACATATCTGCTGTTCAGAACATAGTTCTAAAACCCACAGAGACAATTCTTCTTTGAGGGTGGGTCACAGATGCAGAATACAGCTTATCATTACTAGAAATTACTTTACACCAGGGACAGGACTCTGTGCAGAGGGCCAGAAGATACTAAGTTTTAAATAAAACTGGTCAAAATTATTCTTTCCCACAACATATAGTTAGAAAAATCTTTCTTGTACTAATATGTAAAGAATGCCAAACTTTTCCCTTTAGAGATTTTAATGAAAATTTAGAACTCTGAAAAGCAAACTGTGTAAGTCCTATTTACAAATTCATCAAAAGATTGTGTTTCATGAAAATATTTTTCTTCATGACATACTGCATTTTAAAAAAAGATAAAACAAACTGAAATATATTATTTTGAAAGTCAAATTTGCCATTTTAAAATTATTTTTAATTGCCTTTATTTTATATCATATAGTATTATTATAAAAATAAGTCTGAAGCAATATATTTCAATCATTTTAAGAGAAAATATTTAACGATATCTTTCATTTCATTATAGAAAAAAAAATAAAAACCCCAAATATTTTTTCTCTGTAACATAAGATCTAGTTCTCACCCAGCTATATTTTTTGTCCCACAGGCACTAAGCACCCCTCTAAGAACAGATGTGAGCAACAAGGTTTTTCTTTGTTTACAGCATTGGATTGGGGTTTAACTGAATTTAATTATTTCAAAGTATATATTTTATGCGGTCAGACTAGTTTAACACAGTCTACCTTGGGTGACTTCCTTTCACTTCAAAAATTCTAATGAGACATCAAAGTGGCAGGTGGTAATTATACCACTGAACGTATGTTATTATCAAAAATTAGATTTCTATCTGCTATAAGGTAATATAATGAAACAGCTGTAAGAATAGAATTGATACTAAATGGGTATAAATGGGATGAATTCTTACAATGCTTATACTTGCTTCTTGAGGTCCCAGGAAAACATTTGTATACACTTTAGATGTCATGTTTGTATTAAATATTTCAAGTTGCGTCTGCTAAAAGTTTTTAGGTATTGGTGGGGAAAAGGCATGTATTCTATCTAAAAAGAAAAAAATATGTACCTTAAATCTGATACCAGCTGCTGGCTAGAGAATGTAGTTATCATAAACTTTTAAATTCTTCCTAGGTTTAATCTTCTTTAAAATTATAATCCTAATAATCAAAACTGGAATTTGTGGATCTGTTCTATGTACTAGGGATATATACTACATCCTATGTTAATAATTGTGTGGATTAAACCTGTTTTTTGCAGATAAATACTTTATGCAACTGGTAGTATCAGAAAGAATAAGTGACTGCACATGCTAAATTAAGAGGTGCTGAAGAAAATCTGTTTCTTTCAGGAAGAATCTCAGCACTTTCTCAGAAATCCCATAACCTTAAAATGCCTTGTATTTTGTGAATTTCTCTTTCTCAGTTTTGGGGTACCTATCACAGTAAAAACTTTGTCTGGCATCTAATAAACTAACTATCTCAATAATTCATCTTAATTAATACTGAGAAAATGATGGTGCACTGAAATCCAAATGAAATATTAATAGCATAATAAACAATTTGAAGTCATTCTGAATGCTGTTTTTCAAAGTGTGGTTCTTTAGTCTAATGGCATATCCCATATTTTACTATATGTGTACCTAAATTGAATTCTGCATATAACAGGGAACAAAGGTTTCTGAATTATTTAATGTAAAAAGCCAAAGCCCACATCTGTGGTTTTCAGCAAAGCCCAGTTAACACCCTGAAAAGAAAAAGTCTGAGATTAGGTGTGCAATTTTGCCTGTGAAAGAACAAATAACTTGAACAGCCAGGCTGAGCTTTGTGGTCACTGAGGCCCCAAAGGAAAGGGTTGTTTTCACAGAGAGCAGAAAGGCCTCGGTGTTTCTGAACAGTCTGTATCCCAGGCATGCAGGTCTGTATCCCTGTTGTTTCACACCACCACTTGAACTTGCTGGTCCTATTTCCACTTCTTTCACCTGACCCTGCTAAATATCTACCCAAGCACCTGAAGACAGGGTGATGATGTTGGGAATACTCATCCTCAGATGATTGCTGATTCATGGCCATCATGTTTTCTCTTGTATAGAACTCTACCAACCATTCCCAAACAAATAATTCCCAGATAACTAATCCAGAATTACACTTAGTCTTTCACTTATTGCTCTTTCAACTAGCTGTCCATGCTTCTTAAAAATCCTCACTGCAAGCTTTAAAGCCAGTCACTTCAGTGAGAGGAGCCTAGCAAAACGTCTATAAAAATGACATTTGTTCTGCAACCATCATAAGTTTCCCTGCAGTAATTTAACACTTGGTTCTATTTTTCTGTGCCAGTTTCAGCCCAGATCTACTTCATGTCTCTTTAAGTCCAGGTCTATTTTCTCTATTTTTAAGATTATTTTAATAACCAAGATCAAAGAAATTCTGACAGGAGATGCACTTGTTTATAGCTAGTTTGAATCTGACGGAGTATAACGCTATTACATGGCAGCTGTGTGTCTGTTTGTATGTGTGTGTGTTTCATGGTGCACCAAATAAGGATGAGGATAACATTTTTCACATAATTATCATTTTAATTTTAGCAGTATTATATCACATGTTGTTTTTCTCCAAATATTCAAAGCATAAATTGTAAAATTTAAGAAGGCATCTTCAACTAGAAATTCTGATCAATAGGAATAATGTGATATGGTCTACTATATAAATAGTATAATACTATATAAATAGTATAAGTAGATACCTTTAAAAGGTTTACATGTAAGTGACAGACAAAAAGAGCTCTGGCAGATTTGAGATACTTGCACACGTGCTGATGCTTTTCTATTCCCAGGTTTATTCATTAAACATTGGAATAGTGGACAATCACTTTCACCTGTGAACTGACTTGTGACTGCTTTGTATTTTGTGAGATTATACCTCAAAATCCAGAACACGGTAACAAAGCATGGCACTAAGTCAGGTATCTGCATTTTTGCTTAGCCAGTGCTAATGATTTCCAGAAAAACAACACCATGTCTGAGGCACTGTGGCTGGTCCCAGGTGCAAAAGGCATTTTCCTTAACATTCCAAAGGGCAATATATATCTAGACCAGACTTCAACAGATTAAGTTAATCACATTAACCACATTACACTCTACTTCCAAAATCACCTTTGCAATTGATTATAAATACACTACACAGTGTGTAGTGTTCAGCACTCATGAAGGTCTAAAATGCTTAAAATATGTCCCCAAAAATAATCACACAGGTATATGGGGCAGAAAATATTGTTCTGTGATGAAGTAGCACATGAATTTGCAGTAGATGTAAGCTTGAATAGAACAATTAATTGTTTGTGGGATGAGTATGGCTTTTCATGCCCAATTTCTGTGGCAATGACAGAGCACAGTTTATAGAACATCATGAACCAAATTGAAGAACAATTTTCAATTCTGCATTAAATGTGTTACACAGCACTGATACAATGGACATCAAATTCTGCACCATGGGGCAGAAACACAGCACAGCATAGCTTCTTTGCAATATTTTTGTATTTTGTTTAGAATTTAAGGCTGATTTAGTATTTTGCAAATATCCAGTAGGTGGCTACTGATGTAACTAATTTCATTAATGGGTTTATCACTTTTTACACCTGCTGTTCAGGTTCATTATTTGACTTGCTGTGAACAACAGCAATTGTTCCCTTGTCAGGGAATCTCTCATCCAGTAGAGAGTCTTATCACACATCAATGGCCCTAAGAAGTAGGTGATGGGGGAATTGGCTTGGTAAAAGTGTGATAAAAGTGTGACATTCCACTTAATAATTATGCTTTCATCGAAGTAGAAAATTTCATGTTTCACTAGTACCATATAATGGCATCTGGAAATGGTTTTCTTTCTAACCACACCATCTGAGGTCTATGCTCAGTATGAGCAATTGTCATTCTGCATTTTAGGAGGGGCAATGGCAAATGGGTCCAATGTAAAGGTGCCTCTGACCTAGAGCAACAAGAATGTTCCCAGATCTACCAGCATGATATCGGATAAAAGTTGTTCTGCTGTATAAACAACCCTGCCCCCTCCACACATTTACACAGAAAACTGGAATAATTCCTGGATTATTTCAGCTGACTTCCACTGTGTCTGAAAAAGGTTGAGAATGCACAGGCAGCCTTTTATGTCTTTCCTACCAAGTGCATGTCATTTCAGCAAAAAGACACAATTTGATAAAGGCTCCTGATAAGAATTATTATGAGCATTTTATTTTAGAGGAAGGAAAATGAATAACTGTTTTCCCTTTCCTTTGTGGCATGCAAACTCCCATACATTTACACATTATGCAAACTTCAAGGGGAAAGCAGTTAGTGTGTCAGAGAACCAGCCATGATAACACTTGAGCAGAGCAGTCTGCAGCATTCTCTTTAGTTGCACGACAGGCACATTAGTCTGGATGTTAGCTGCTTCTCCTTAATTGGATTGCTTGCATAAATTGCAATACAAGGTGGACATGTGATAGCTTTCTTTTTCACCAATCAGTCATGTCAAGAGAACCTTATGTATTTTATATAGAAAGTAGAAAAAATGATAATTTGAAAAGATGAGAAGATGGTGCAGGGTAAAAGCTGATATTCTTCCTTTATAACAGATAGCCCCAAGTTGTAGAGGCCATTATTTCTTGCATTTTCAGAGCAAATGAACTTGACAGATGGCTGTGTCACCTAAACCCCTACCTACCAACTTGATTATGCAGAAAACAATACAATAGAAAAGAAATCATTACTGAAGGAACCTGGTTAGTCCACAGAGGGCTGAGCGGTGCAGAAGAACAAAATTACAGTTGTGGAATTGAACAGCAAGAATACATTTAACATAAAGTGGGTTACAGCAAGGCAATCAGTCATGGCTAAAGCTATTGTCTAGGCTTGCTTGCATGGTATATGAAGTAATCTGTCATCTACCAGTGAATTTATGCTTAGTTTATAGTAGAAAAATACAAAGGTTTTGCCAGGGCATGTTCTGGTAGTCTTAAGTAGCTCAACCATGGACCTATGAAATTAAAATTATGGGAATTCAGGACATTTTTCTGCTTCCAATCTGTTTTGGAGGGCATTAACACCAAAGTAATTTCTCCTCCCTTCTCCCATGTTACTCAAATATTAACCAAATCCCACCACTTAAAGAAAGACAAAGCAGGCTGGGCAAGACAAATACTCAGCACCAGTCCAGGTTATACATTACTCCATGAAAAGTTATTCTGGATTTGCTGGAGGTCTGGCTATGGAATGACGTCCAACAAGACAGGAACAGAGCAGTGCAGCAACTGTTCCTCATGGCCCAGTCCCCACAGTAATTTTTACACATTCTTTGCAAAAAAGATAAAACCTCTTATCCACATTACTACTGTTTCTCAAAGGTAATATTATATGATCTCATACAACAAAATGGGCTTCTAGTTTCTATTTCTCTTGACAGTTTCAAGCAATACAATCCACTACTATATGCTTGAGGGTTTACCACCTCATGCTAATTAACTATTTCAATTAACTACTTTTGATATAACCCAGTTCATCTAGTTTACCATTAACACCATTGAAAATATCAGTTTTAGCAGGATTAATACTAGGTGTGCTTGCTCTCAGAGGGGTGCTTTAAAAAGGTTTGATGCAGGTGGCAGAGAGTCAAGACTACTGGGAAGGGGAAAACCTCTCCCTACAGAACACAGTGGACTTCCATCCCCGAAACAGCTCTTTTTCCTCAATTACCAGGCTTCTTTGATATTCAGTATGACCGTGACTGAATTCCACTTTTTCTCTGTCCCCTCTTGGGACAGTCACACACTCACATGACGGGAAACCCATGCAGTGGCAGGTAACCAAGTGTCCAGGAGTAAGAGTCTCCCAGAACTACTCAACATCCTGAGAAAAAGACAAGAAAGAGGATGGACAAAAAAAGGAGAATCTCTGTCTTCATTGCTCTGCAGAGTCCAAGTTTCTCGCTATTGTATTAGAACTGTTTCAGCCAGATGAAGACAAATAGAGAATTTTTTAGCCCCAGCATACAACCTGCGCAGATGAAGCTTTCAGTATTTCCCCGATGCTGTGATTGATGCAACTTGAACAGCTCTAACACATCTACTTTGGAGGCTTGTATCTCTTTTCTTGGTCTTAGGTCCAAAGAGTGAGTCTTTGGAATACCTAGGGATTGAGCCTAATTTGGGGGAGCAGAGAAAGGTCACATCCTCCTCTAAGGGGTTAGGGACAATTCATTCAATAGAGTTCACACACTTTTTGTTTTACCAGCACAGGAATTCTGTCTGCAATTTTTGTGTATTGGTGCAGGACTTCCAGATCTCTACCAGGTTCAACATCATAAGTGCTTTTGGTAATGTTATGAATATAAACAGAAACCCTATGCTTGACTGTAAGATACCCCAGAAAATCAGATATTTAACAGTGAAAGCTTACCTAGAAAGTCTTCATGTAAACCAAAGGCAAGATATGTGTTAACTACAAACTTGCAAACAAAAAGTCTTTGCCACATGAAGCTTTCTGAGTCCATAGAAGTACACAAGAAAGGAAAGAGATTAGTTCTGTAGCATGAACAGTGCAGTATAGACCATACTATTCATTTGCATGAAGCTTTTTTATGGAGCATATTGGGGAAAAACCTTTCCAGAACAAAGTTCAAACACTCTCACAAGGAGACATAGAAGAACAAACCAAATCAGAATAATTCAGTGGGACAAGACATCATCCATTTTGGAGTTCACATAAACCTTAAGCAACTGTGTGACTGATAAAATCATGTAATTTGTATTAAAAACAGAGAAAAGGAGCCTGGCAATTACTCAATCACCTTTGTAAGAACTGATCCTAGTTACTGCAGAGCAGAAGGGCCTATTTTGGTATCTAAGGTACTGAAAGAAATGAAGATGAAAGCACAGATCTAAAACTCCTAAAAGAATTTGCTAAAAACTTCTTCAGTACTGAAAATAAGCCAGAATTTTCCCACTCTTTCAGACATCAACTCTTCTGCTCTGGCCTTGACAAACATGGCATCTTTGTCATAGCCAGAATTTAGACACACATAGAGCCTGATATTGATATTAGACATACACATATTTACCTATATATACTGGTAAAAGTCCTAACTACAATAATATTTTTTAGTCCTTTTGATTCCTGTTCTGTTTATCTCTGAAAAATCGTATTTTATCTTTCCATCATTGTTCCATTTCTGCTTTTGCTCCCTTCAAAAGATGGTCAGGATATTCTATGAGAAACTCAGGGGTTACAGATATGCAAGAAAAGAACAAACATTTTCAAAGACATCTCTGGAGGTCATTGGAAGGTGATGTTTCAGCATCTAAAATGTGAAGACCATTGTGGGGAAACACCTGACATTTAGGTAGTAGCAACAATGAAGTTCTAGAGACTGCATTTTTTAATTTATTGATATATGCCTGTATCGTCTCAAATCCTGTACTGAACTGGGATAGTCTAACAGCTAAGTTCAAAACAAAGTTTCCTTTTCCCTCTGCGTTCATTATATCTTGAAGAATTGTTCACTTCTTTTCCAATAAATTAAATTAGTTCAGAACTAAAATTTTTTTAACATCAAGAACATCATTCTAATTTACCTGAAAAGCTCACAACCTGACACCTAGCAGTTTAGCATGCCTTTATTAAGAACATACCCCAGCTTCCTGATTTCAGATGTTTTATTCCCCTCCTTTCATGTGCAGCCAGAATTTTGCCAGAGCAGCCCACTCTTCTCCTGCTACTCAAATTCCCAATATCCGTCAGATTAATGCCAGGATAGGATGTAACAGTGATCCTCTTCTGCTGATGCACTCTGTACTCTGAACAAAAAAATATCTCATTTAAAACTAAACAGCAGATTACAAGAATCATATTCTCCCTCTCTAACCTCTGTCTGTGTTTTCACTTCACCCAGGGTAGATTTTAATCTCGCCTTTGTCATTTCCTGGTGTACTTTCAGCCCTTCACCTGAATCAAAGACACATGTTCCTGGCAGGCTAAAAATTGCTTTGAGGAGCAACTTTCCTCATGCTTCATACTTAGAGTATCAGCTGCTTGTTTGGCGTAATTTTTATCCATTTTTCTGCAGGGTAATAATCCACAGCTTTTCAGTTACTGCATGAAATAAATGTACGTGTGATTAATTGCTCTATTTGATATTATTAACTGACCAAGAATATTTTATTTTGATTCGCAGGTTGAATTCTAACATGATCACAAAATCTAGAGATGAGGAAATATTACTGAGTTCCTCTCCTTAGCAGGATAAAGTTGTCCCTAGATGTATGTTAGATAGTGATTGTTCATCTTGCTTTAAACAAACAGTCTCACCTTGGAGTTTATACCTGGTCTTTATCTCCCCAAGTAATGATATTACTCTTTGGATTTTTTTTTTTTTTAAAACAGTGCTTTTTTCCTCTGTGTTGAAGCTGCGAGCATAATTAGTGACTTGAAATTGACCTCATTAATTACTGACACTTCAACTTTGCTGCTGATGAAGTGCACTTCAATAGGTAATATTCACTGGCTGCAGCTGCCTTGTTCATATGCTGCTAGAACTGGGTTTCCTTTAGAACTAGCACACTTCCCAGCCAGCCCTGAGACTAACTCAGACTGCAGGAGTTTTGTACACATGCCAATCTATAAGTCCCATTTGCTTGCAGTAGCAGGTAAGATTGGGACAATTTACAGAGACTCCTGGTGCCGGTATTAAGGCAGGTGGGGTATTTAGAAGAAAGCAGTCTGAGGCGCCATTCCCTGCCCATTGCCAGGGAAGCTACATGTAAAACAAGTCACTCTAATGGCTGGTATGTGAACCTCTTTTCTTCTAAAGACCTCATATAGAATATGTGATTGTGAAACTGGCTAATTAAATATCTGTCGTTCAGTGGTTGGTTGTTTGCTGAAATCCAGTTCTGGAAATGAATAAGTACATTAAATGCTCTATGTATTCGAACTAATAACACATACACATGACTATGTCTAATTATTGCTTTTGTAGTGGTTGTGGTCCAACTCTCTTTACCAGTGGGCTGCAGAAGAGTCAAAATCCCAGGACTTGATCCTGTTGCTGCCTACACATGTATTCTGCTTATAAAAGAGTTAATTGTATACTCTGACACCAGTTTTTAAGGATGAATCTCACCTTGCTCTAAGAGTCCAAAAACAGCTGGAGTTTGCAGCTTGGGTTTTCAAAAACTTTTCTTCATCTTCTACAACATGCTGCAAGGTAGTTCACAATTCTTAGTTGTTCACAGCATTAATTTACTTTATTGATGACATCATCAGTATTTTGTCACTGTAGAGTTTAGTTGTCCTAAGTAAAGCTGACCATGGAAGTTTTGAACATTGATTTTTTTTTTCCCCTTCTGTAGCATAAGCGAATGATTTATCATCTTCTTCTGGGACATCAGCCAGAGCCAAGAAATAGCTCTAATAACATACTCTGAAGTGACTTATACTGACTGTATGTTTAAAAATCTGGCCAGATAGTATGCTGTACCTGGACATAGGAACATCAACCGTCTGGAAAAACAGGAAAGTTTTTATACAAACAAATGATATCTGCCACACAACAAACACAGAGCCCAGTTTTCTTTCAAAATTAGTTCAGAGATTTCTTTCACTTTTATTTGAATGTATAACATTTTGTGCTCAATTTTTATTATTTAAAAATTTCTGAATAAAATATTGTGAAAAATCAGCAAAAGGTAGTATAAAACATAAGTTTCATGTACAAACTTTCTTTCTCAATGGGCGTTTAGATCTTGACATCACTAATTTTATTAATTTTCTTTCCTTGACATTGAATCAAAGTACAGTCTCAAAAAAAACAAATCTAATTTTAAAAAAAGAATAATTACAACCACTGCCATACTTTGAGAGGAAACACGAAGGCAAGGATGAAAAATAATTTCAGAGGATTCCTATCTCCCTGTTACCTCAGTAGGTTCATGCATGTGCATGCATGAAAGGAAAACAGATTGGATGCAATTAGATGTTACATTTCCTTAGGTGACAAAGCTGGCTATTTCCTGATTTACGTAGCAGTCCCATAAGCAGTCATATTGCCACCATTGATACAGCAGGAGAAGGAAAAATGGTAGTATAAGGATGGGAAAAAAAGTCAAAATGTTAAAGGAAATAGGACTTCCTTATGCTGGAGGAAGAGGGGAAAAAAGCAGATAATTGGAGGAATGCATTTTACAGATAAAAATTAATTTTAATTGAGGAAGCAACAAGAAATAATTTACAAACAAATTTATAAATTGGTCTCAGAGTTAAAACATTTCTAACATGCAAAAAAGCCCAGAAATAATTTTTTAAAAAATTTTTTTTAATTTTGCCTATGTGCAGCCTAAGCAAAAAGAGATGCTTCAGGCATATGTGGGTAAGTAATGATAAACATTTACATTAACTGCATTTGGTCTCTTTCTTATTGGCTTTCCTGCATATTTATTTGAGGAAATCTTTGGTCTCTTAAATGTTCATTTGAAAAGACAGGAGCCCAAAGATGACATGTTTATAAACATGTCATGAACTTTGGTTACATGCCGAAATGTAATTTATTTTGAGACTGTATAGAAATCATTTTGGACAGGACAGGAACTGTTTATATAGGTCACATCATTCAGTAATTCATATAGTCATTAATATACACTACTATTAAGCCAGATTTTTAGTTGAGGTAAATGGGTGCAGCTTGATAGTTACATGATGCTTCACAATCACCTATTTTGATGTTTCTGTCTTATATAGATAGATAGATAGATTAAAAAGAAATATTCTGTGATTCTAGGAGTTCACATGCTCAAAATAATGAATTTATTTTCTCTTAGGCTGCAGTTCTGACAGAACATTTTCTGGTCTGGTTTCGCAGTTTGGATTTTTTAAAATCAGAATACATTCAAGACTGTTAATAAGAATAATTGATTAATTTATCATTAGTTGGTTGTAGTAGTAAATATTTTCATAAATTTAGATAAAACATGTTAAAGTCTACCCGAGTCCAGTCCAATGGTAAATCTCATAAACACCAGATTATGTTAAATAAAATAAAATAAAAGTTTGTAATACCTTTTTCTAAAACTGTTTCTGCATGGCAAAAATTATCCTGAAAATACAGAAACTAATTCTTTCTGCGAGAATGAGACTTGTAATTATTTTTTAACAGAAATGCATTAGCTGAGTATTTCCAGCTTTACCAAGGTTTCTCCTCCTATCCTTCAAAATCTGTCAAGTTTTGAAAAAATTACTTCTGAATCCTTATTTCTTTCTTGAAATATGAGTTCACCACAACTCATACCCTATTTTCTCAACTACTTCTTCTACAGTTCTGCCCTTTCCAGTGCATCAGAAGCACAGAAGTTAATGTATTTTAACTCCTTCAGACCTTTCATTTTCTGGTGTGTGAGTTCAGCGTCTCGTCAGTCCACCAGACCCCCTCAGGTACTCATTTAGTGTACAAGAATGGTGCTCAGTGGATATCCTCAAAAGTTGCTCCTCCCTCCTACTTAGCTTGTCAGGATGAACAGGTTTTAAGTTTTCACTCTCTTTGCACAACCATTTCGGCTGCAGGAATTACTTGGAAACAAATGAGTCAGCCACCAAGAAGAGGAATTATCTTCCTTTCCTCTGCGTAGGACCCAAAGGAAAATCTCTGCCTCTCATTTCAAGGGATCCGCGCAGGTTGGGGAAGAGCAGGTTAGCGCCGGCTGTGCACTTGATGTGAGCACCATCTGGCAGCGGCAGGGCAGGGTGACTCTGGGGGAACACTGTCAAGAGCACTCTGCTGCTGCTCTAAAGAGGAGCAACATCAACATCTTGCAGGAATATGCTGCTGGTTTTAGCATATGTGATAACAGACTGAGGCTGGACATGGCCACTTCTTATGGGACTACATTTCCCTAGCTGATGAGGGATCAATTTCTGCGTTTTTTATGACAAGAAATCTGAGTTTGGGGTTTATTCTCCTTGTACCTATCATTGAGCACACAAACCAGTGTCCTGATTGTTTATCTTTCAGATCTACTGGGTTCCAAGGTACATGCCAAAAACTCTGACGTTTTCATGTTACACTGTGTAAGATACCTGCAAGCTATAGCACTGAACCCAAAGGAACACTTCCTTCCTGTAAGAAGAGATCCTGAGGCAGATTGGTTTTAACACACAAAATGCTGCATTAAACCACTTTCCAGGTGTTACTTGAAAAAAAGAAGTGAAAGCAAGAAGCTACCAGAGGCAGCCTACACCAAAAGTAATCACAGTAGCAGATATTGGCACCAACACTTAAAACAAAAATCTCCATCTCTGAAATGAAGTTATGCTTGCAGTTTTTGTACTACCAGATACATACTCACGATCCTTCACGTGTAGGCACTAAGTACTGTTCCTGCAGATAGTTGGGTGGACTTATAAAGTTGTTTTCTAGGAAGGCAGCAGGGGAGGGGTGGGTCAGTGGGAAGCAAATAAATGAATCAAAGATTGCCAGAAGAACTGGGGTATACTTGTTCATGTCATAGGAAAAAATGTGAATAATAAATAAGAATTAATTCCAAAATATCAAAATGTTCTGGCAAACATTGGAATAGGCCTACTTTAAGTTACTGAATTAATAGAAAGGTAAGTAAACAAATTTATACACTTGTATATAAATCCCACACACTTCCAAGAGTGTTTCCACATCTATAGAAAACTAAATGAAACAAAAATGGTTCAACAACACAAGAAAGGACTTTCTAGGTCTGCTCCATTTTCTAGGTTATATTATCATAAAACCATAGAATGGTTTAGGTTGGAAAGGACCTTAAAAGTCACCTAATCCAACTCCCCCTGAATCTTCCACTAGATCACATTGTTCAGACCCTTGTCCACCCAACCTGGCCTTGAATGTTACATGGGATGGGCACCTACCACTTCTTTGGGTAGTCTGTTCCAGTGTTTCACCACTCTTGTAAAAAATTAATTCTCTATGTCCAATCTAAATATATCCTCTTTCAGTTTAAAATCACCACCTCTTATCCAATCACAATAGGCCCTCCTAAAAAATGTGCTCTCATCTTTCTTATAAGCCACCTTTAACCTCTGAAAGGCCACAATTTTTCTTCTTTTCCTCTTTTGCTTCATTTTTTCTCCAGGCTGAACAACTCCAGCCCTCTCAGCCTGTCTTTGTACCAGAGGTGTTTTTGTGGCCCCACTCTGGACTCGCTCCAAAGGTCCATGTCCTTCCTGTGCTGAGAACCCCAGAACAGGAAGCAACACTCCAGGTGGGGTCCCAGGAGAGCAGAGCAGAGGGGCAGAATCCCCTCCCTCGGCCTGATGGTCACAATGCTTTTGATGAAGTTCAGTACACATTTGGCTTTCTGGGCTGGGAGTATCCACAGCTGACTCATGTCCAGCCTCTCATCCACCAGCACCCCCTTCTTGGCAGGGCTGATCTGAATCTGTTCATCCCCAGCCTGTGCTGATACCAGGGGTTGCCCCAACCTAGGTGCAGCATCTTGCACTTGGTCTTTTTAAGCCACATGACATTCCCATGTGCCCATTTCTTGAGCTTGTCCAGGTCCCCCTGGTGGCATCCCATCCTTCAGGGCACCACTCAGCTTGCGGCCGTCTGCAAACTCAGTTACCGTCTTAAAGGAACACACCTTTGAGGTGTTTCACTGGTGTTTCTCTGCTGCCTCCTATTACCTCTGGAGCCCCTGCATGTCTCAGAGCAACAGGCCTTCGCTAGCAGACCCTCCTGGTAACCTCGGTGTGTCATCCAACATTTTTGTCACAGACAAGCCTGCTATTATCCCCTCCCCCATCAAGTCTTAGGAAAGTTGTTATTTCTAAGGCTGGAGTCACAACACAGTAACTGGTATTAATTAGAAGATACCACTTAAGAGTAAATACTGCCACATCACTGTGAAATTTTCATACGTATTTAGTGCTCACTATCAAAGGAGTGAGACAACCAGCACTTAGGATCAGGCTACTGAAAATGTCACCCCTTTGTAAACCTCTGACCAAAATAAACCTGAGAAAGGCTATAACAATATTATCACTGAATAAACTCCATTTTGCCTTCCACTAAGGAGCTCAGTGTTCCCAGCCTTAGTGAAAAAAATCCGTGGAAGTTATAAGACCTCCATGATTTCAGGTTGTGGGTCTGAGAAAGAAATCTAATTTATACTACTGAATTAGAAAGGAAACTTTGGTCCTGAAAGTGGCAAAATATAATGGTTATTTGTTGGGGTTTTTTTCTTTTTTTTTTCTTTTTCTTTCATATCCTACTATTATAAAAGCAAAATTACATTTTGACCAATGAGATTATTTTCAAAGTGTTAGAGTGAATTTTGGAAGGACAGAGGAATTCTTCTCAGCAAAAGAAAAAAAAATCCCAAAACAAGTCTTTGATATGGAGGTAGATCTCTCTTAATCGTCTGATAAAATTATGTGGGATTCTGTTGTAACATAGTTCTAAAACCATATATAGAAAGTGAGGTTTAATTTTGAAAGTTAGTGTTCCTGGTGTACAAAAAAATCATAAAAGTGCCACAGATCTCCAAGAGACCTGCCTTACACCACTTGCCACGAGAAGACCTTGTCCTCGTTTTTACAAGCAAGTACCAGACCTGACCTGTTAGTCCACTTATGTAAATAATAACTCCAATTCCCTTTGCAAGCTCCTGCTAAAGCTGTGCCATTAGAGCCATTGTGTCATTTAGGCAGTCAGTGGAGAATCAAAGGCTGCCTGTGCTGCAGCAGCCTAGTGCTACGTTTCTAAGAAAATGGGCTCTTCAAAAAGGAAATGTCACACGGCAGTGTGAGAGATAAACAGAGGTATATCTTTAGAGCAGCAGGCAGGGACTGTAGAAACACTCTCTGTAAATGACTTTGATCCCCTAGTGTGATGAATCATGGAGTCGCAAATCCTTTTTAGCTAATTGCTATCAGCTTGTGAGATTTTTCCTTCCATGTTCAATATCAATTTTCAGGGCCATAGGAGATAGCACTTGTCCCCCGAGTCTGCTGGCGACTTACCGCTAAAACTGAACTAGCACCACTTAACAGTTTAAAGGGGGAAGTCATTTAATATGAGACTGCTGCTAGTAACTAAAAGGGAAAATATTATGGGCAAATAAAGGGAACAGTAAACCTTTTTTTTACTGTCAATGACCTGCCTTTGAAAGTGTCCTTTCCATATCCACACAGTATCGGTGCATCTATCTCAAAGCAAAAGAAGCTTTAATTATTTGAAAGGGATAAGCAGGGACTCAGGAAAAAGGAGAGTGAAACTTGGTTGTTTTTCAGTTCTAACGACTTCCATGTTAAAAACTGCAAATAAAATAAACTTTTTTAAGACTCTTTGAACCATACTATTGGACTGAATGAGAAATTTAGAATACAATTTTAAACTTAAACACTTACAGCAAAAGTTTTACCCCATTTCTACTTTCAGGACAACCAAGTGAAGATGTTTTAGATTTCCAAGGAAATCTAGTCCTTTCCTGTTCGTTGCAATTTTTCTGCAAAATTTTGTCATCGCTGCTTATTCACAAGGTTATGCAGACCAGAAGTTACATCTTTGAAGCTGTGTAATAGTGTAGGCATTGTTCCAGACTATAGGGGGACACAACTCCCTGCAACTTCTGAACACTGCCAGACTTAGAAATTCTGAATTCTTATTTGTCTTGTGGCATTCAGTAGCCCCTGAATGCAGAAAGCATCTCCAATAGTCAAACCTATTTGGTAAACAAACTTGGATTCAGTATCAAATTTCATATCATGTAAACTCTAGAATTTACAGAGGAGTGAAACAGCAAGCTATTAGGCTAGTTGATTGTGTAAAGCTGAAAAAACATAGTGCTGCAAATAAGTCTAGGAAAATTTTGCTTTAAAAAGAGCAACTGGACTTACTTTTGATGAATTCTTTTAAGTTAAATTGAATTTTCCCTATTGCTCTTTTGTGTCTTCACAGTCATTCCCTGGTTTTAATACTCAGAGCAATGACAGTTTTCCAGCCCAGATTAGAAATATTTTTGTAATCTGTATATAAAAAAACTAACATCGTATCCTAGGGACCACAGTCACCTACTTAAGGATAAATATAATACATATGTCCAACCAAGCCTAGCTTCAGAGCAAAATTTAGTTTCATTTGTCACAGGCAGACCAAGAGTTAACCACAAAAACTATTCTGAGACAAATTTTAAACAATATTCTTGTTGGAAAATAAATAAATGAATAAAAGCCATTTGGCACTTATTGTTTCCTGGCAATTTTTCCATTAGTTTCCTTATCAAGAAAAATGTCTAATATTAAAGTAGAGAGGCATTTATTTGAGGTAGGATAGACCTTTTTTGAGGGATATTTGAGGGACAGGCTTAAAGACAGAAATGAGACATTGAATATGGTATTTTAACTTGCAGACTGAAAACAAAATATAAATAAAATAAAAAGTTTTACCCTTAGCTGAGCATCCAGATTCTGAGCTAGTATCTAGATTATTTTCTTTCCCAAGGAAGACAGGTAAAATTTTGATGACAAGACTCATAGTTTTGAATGCTTTCCCAATTTTGAATATTTGCCTAAGTTTTTAGTGTTTCCCCTCAGCTGTTTCTTATGGAAACTTCTTAGCATATGGAGCTGCTGCATCTGCTGCTCTGCATCATGTAAGAATAGAGTAGGGCACTTCTCAGCTTCCACCTTGCATTTCATATTCTCATAGTTTTTCCCTTGTCTTGCCCAGAACATTTCTTCTCTGAAAGTTGACTCAAAAAAGTTCAGCCTACCATCTGATTACAGCATCATCACTGGTGAATTCAAAGTACCTGTATTCTAAAATTATATTACCATTATGCATTTTATGAGGCATTGGCTCACAATTTGCTCACTAATAAGAGAAGTAGAACTATCTTATATTTCAAGCCCATTTGCAGAGATGTTACTGTAAAGGAGCAAGGAGAGGAGACTGAAGAATCAAAACTTTTACTCAGAGAGAAAAAAGTAAATGTTAACTTTGACGTGAGCTGACTTGATAACAGGGGACAAAGTCTGAGAAAGTCAAGCAAGTAATTTGACTCTAGGGTCTTCAGATTTCTCCAAAATATTGAACACTTAAGTTATGAGAAATAAGAAGAGAAAAAATAAAGTTGCAAAAATTTTGGACAGTATAATCTGACTTATAGAAAGTTCCTCAGCGAAGTTTTATGTTTAAAAATATTTTTTCCTTTTTGAAGGAAATCAAAACAAAGTACTGTCAAGCAAGCTCATGTAAAAATGAAATTCTTCAAGGCTGGATGAACAGATTTAAACCTTTTTGATGATTAAAATAATTTGTAAATTTACATACAAGCTGCAGCTGATAAGCCAAACTAAAAAGCAATACTAATACTATGTTTATGTAAAACCTCTTCATTTGAACGAAATTAAATTTGTTTTAAAGCTCAGAAATAAAATCACTTGTGACAATGGGAGCAGCAACATAGGTCATACAAAGTTTGGTGGGAAAATTGTTTCTGCCATCCTCTCTGATAGTGATAGAATTATGATCTTAGAAAGTATTATAAACTATCATTAATTTACAAACAGAAAATATATTAAAATTCCAGCTGGTCAACTCAATGAAAATTTCCATGCAATTTAAATTCAATTCAACAAAACTGTGTTATTTTAGCTACTTAATACTTCATCAGGTAAGACAAGTTTGTTTCCTCTCCCACTGGAAGTGAAAATTGATTTGGTATCTCTGGGATTTGAAACTGGGATCTAAGATATCTCAGTATGACACTTAGTCAACAAAAGTATTCTTCCAGCAGAATTTTCCTGATGAATTTGAGGAAAAGAGAGATTGGAAGATAACTGGATTAATGACTGAGTACTGAATCAGTGTAATAATCACCAATGTGGCATTCTCATGTTTTCTTCCATGACAAAGGTGAAGTATCCCACTTTTTCAAAAACCAGATGCTAATACTCACCTGTTAAACTCTTAAATTCTCTTCTGATTCAGGGATTTGGCCCAATTATTGCAGTAACTGTTTAAAAAAAATGGCCTATGATAAAAAGTCTCAATATAAAAAATATGGATTTGGATTATATTTTGAAGAATTTAAAACAGAAGCACAGGAAAAGTATTTTTATAAACAGAGGAATTAACTTTCAGTAAAAATTGACCTTACCAGTGTTATATAAATTTCTAATGCAGTATACAGTATCTAATTTTGCAGCATTTATTGCTGATAAGAAATGTAATTATCAAAATAATGATTCAAATAACCAAAAAAAAGCACTACTCATCAGTAAAATTCACTAGATTTTTAATGATAGAAAAAATAATCAGAATTTTTGGATCTGCCCTGAGTTTGCTGAGGATGTTTGAGTCAAATATTTTAGCTACAGTTCATTGTTTTCATTCAATAACTACCTTAGTTGTAGTTGTGAAAAATAATGTATAATGAAATAAAGATGTACAAAAAAGTGCACTTGAGCTTTTAAATAAATGGGGGCCAAAGTGCACAGGCTATTCTAGGACCTGCAGGGATGGCATAATACCAGCTAAAGTAATGCATCTCACTTAAGAGTGACATTGTACTGTTAGTGAGAATATCTGTTGGAGTTTAGAGGAAATCTAAGTTTGGCCATTTTCCACCTTTTAAAAGTCTTGTGAAAGAGCATCTCTGGCAATCACTGTCAGTTCAGTGCTGTTCAGCACCTGGGCAGCTTCAGCACCACAAAACTAAAAAAATGCAATCCTGCCCTGGATCCTCATGGTATAATTCTCACTAATGCCAGTGGATGTCCTAGTTAAACAGAGGGTAAAGGATAAGGTCACAGGATAATGAATTTAACTCTAGCTTTCTAAATGAGAGAGGTTGAGTTGTTGGGGTTTTATCTTTTTTTTTTTTTTTTTTAAATGGCATCTTTTTCTTCCTCAGGGAGATCTGCAGGCTGTGGCTTTTTGCCTTTGAACATCCTCAAGTCAAGCATCAAGAAAAGGTGATGAGGGTTAGGGAGGCTCCCTTGACATTTGGTGCACTGGCATCAGCCTTTGCAATTACGGGCCACCTTTCTAGCAGACGGTAATTGAAAAGTGTGAACCACATGGGCTCTAGTCAATAATAGCGTCAGCATACAAATGACACTCTGAGCTTTCTGTGTTCGCCATCCACTGTTTTTGCTTTTCAACTTTTATCCTTCTCAGCATCATGACTTAATCCACTCTAATGAGGTGAGCCCTATTGCCAAAAATTGGCAGCTCTCTTCTGGCACCACTTGGGGTTTGTAAGGAGTCAAAAAAATAGTGAGTCTGTTAGCTTTCCAAAAAGGACGAGAGTGCACCCTCTGAAATGTCCTCAGCTTTCCTGAGCACTCTTTTGAGTATAGGCTTCTTCCACCCTTGCTAAGGAATGCATGCCACCTTCACAAAACTCGTTGATCACCAACCCAAGGTGACCAGAGCCTTTGAGTTAGTTTAGTACATGCATTTCCTAGCTTGAAGGTCATTATTGGTGGCCACATGTCACTGTTTACAAACAGCAGGTGACTGCCAACAGTGCTGAGTGTGTGAATTTCCTTTGCTCTCTTTTCCTTACCCATCTGTCCACGTTTCTGGAATCATAAGTATCTGCTTGTAGCAAAAGCCTCAGAAGAGAATGCGAATATATTGTAGATGATAAGATAGAGAAAGAAGATAACCAGCTACTTCTGAGTGACTAAAAGGAAAATAGCTAATTTTACAGAGACTTTCTTCTTCTCATTTCTTTTCTCACACTCATTTTAACTTAAGGTCACAGAAGGGTACATTGTCTATGTAGTACTTACAAAGAGCACTTACAAAGACCTGGAATTAATGAGTTCTGCCTAGCTATGAGATTTTCATCAGATTTCAGAATGGACCCAGAAGAGAGTTTTACACATATGTCAGTCATAAATAAATGCCATAATAAACTGAATTCTACAAAATCCATATTAAAAAAAAATTATTTAATTGTGTAAGTATTGATCTTTAGAAATGGCGTGGTACTCTTATCAATAATTTTAACTGCAATGGCAATTTCCATATTTAAAGATGGAGACAGAGGGTGGGGGTAGGGACAAGAAGAAAAAGAAATACAATGGGAAGTGTTTCCATGGGATTAGACCACATGGCTTTAATACACATATACACAACTGAGGAAAGCAGAGAATTTTGCCTCTTACACTTCTTGGACCTCTCTCTCCTTTCTTCATCTCTAATCTGGTTTTTGCCAATTCCTTTTGATCTATCGGGGGCAGGCAAGTCAGGTCCGTAAGTACAGATGGAGTAAATATGGAGATTAGCCTCTTCTCGTACTGCATTAGCTCCTAATACCTGATTAAGCCCAGAATCATGCAATTGTCTTCGTGTTGGCTATCAGAGTGGCAGAGCACAGAAGGGGGCAGGATGAAGGCTGATTTTGTAATGGATACTTATTTTATCCCAGTGCTCTAAGAAGATTAGGCCTGGGGGTGTCACATTAGCCATGATCTCTGGGCCTTTGGTAGGCTCTCGCAGTTTTCAAACACCTCTGCTTCAGCGTAGAACAAACAGGCAGCTTGGATGCCGTGGCCCCATGTTGTGGCATGAATAATTGCACACTGCAAATTGTTTGAAGATCACAAAGTGCTGTGTAAATTACCCAGTTTTGGCTTAGTAGAAGTGATTTGTGGTGACTTACTGAATCTTTTCACAGTTCGGCATTAAACTTTCCACATTTCTCTCTATCTGAGATGGAATGAAAGTTGAGTCATATTTTCCTTTATTCTTATCAGATCAATCTTTATAAAGCCAGATTGTATAAACGGCTGTACTGTATGCACACCCTGCATGCAGCGCTTTGTCTTTGGTACAGGTTCAATTATATTTAGCTGAAACACCAAAAGATGCCTATTCAGCACAAACCCTAAATCAGCTCATGTGATGAACGTAAGGACATGTTCAAAACCATCTGTGTAATACATGCAAAAATAGTACATGCGAAAGCCTGCACCTTTTATTTTCCATGAAAGTTTCCAGCAAGCATTCCTTTCTGTTTAGAAGTAAGTCTCAACCTAATCAATGAGCAAGCAAAGCCAAAACAATAAAAGCTACTTTTCACTCATTTGGGAAAACTGTGAACTGAAATCCAAAGTGAAACCAGTAATATGAAATGTTAAAAAGATCATTACAAATTGAAAGAAGCAGAAACATTTGTAATTTCGGTACTTATGATGAAAAACACATTTTTATTGAGGTAGAGAATTATTCTAAGTATGTTTTATTAAAAATTAGTTATCACTCAGGTCTATAAATTTAATTCTATTGAAATTAGTTAAGAAGTGAAGAATTTTTTACTTTCCAAATGATTTTTAAAGCAGTATATAAACATAGGAAAGTATCAGGAACCAGTAGGAAGCATCATATTTAATAAAGTAAACCTTGTAAATTAAAAGCCTATAGCAATACTTTGTCAGCAATATCTAATATTGGAAGGTAAATATCAAGCTTTGGGGAGAGGGTGTTCCCTCTATTTGTGACTGATGAGGAAGGATCATGCTTCCCCTTCTTTTCCCCTGGGGCCAGAGGAATGGGGGAAATG
>VYZT01039589.1:33445-45113 GCA_013400735.1 Pomatostomus ruficeps
CCTTCAGGATGCAAGTGCGCTCTAACACATACACATGCACACACAAGACAACCGCAAGATTTATATACATTATCATAAATCAGCAAAAAAGAAAATATTTAAAAATAAGTTCTACCCACTACTGAAAGCAAATATTCACATTGTTGTCAAATCTGGTATTATTTAAAGTAACTGGTTATTAAAGTATTTAACAGGAATGCTTAAGTGCAATCTCTGGGAGATGTAAACACATGCTCAGGGTGAGATGCTGTTCTTCTATACTCAGAATATATTGCATCAGGAAGGTATATTTTAAAAGAAAAAGAAGCTGCAGTAAAAGAATTCAAGCAGTCTTACTGTGCCTTCCCATTTGTCCTGTTTATCAAATAAAAGGCATTTCTCCCCACATCCCCATGAAAAAAATATATACTTTTGATCCCAAAATTGTGGAAGAACTATATTTGGTCGATGAAACTTGGGACTTCACACCACATTGCATTAAAAGAATGAAACTGCAAACCACCTGGCATATTGCTCTATTTATCTTTCTGTTTGTGAACTACCCGATGCTCTCCATGTCCAATATGTCAAATACAACCTAAGTTTAACATAGATCTGTAAGGGACATCTGGGGGAAACATTATGGCATTTCCTAACTTCTACTGAACAAGAAAAGGCAGCTAAATATACCTTAAAATTTTATTAGCTTATGAATGGAAAAATAGTAAGCTGATAACTTATTGTACAATCATTGTTTCTCACAAATCTGTCTGGTCAAGAAGCTGGAAGAATTTATTACCTGGTGAAGCATCCTTAAAATCCAAACATACCTTTCTTTTTATCTGAGAGAGGATGGACACTCACCAAATTTAAAATTGAATTAAAATCTAAAGAGATTTTCAGTCTTTTGTTCTAAATAGGTGAGGTCATTTCTCATATTTCTTAACTTGTAATTTACTGAAAAACCATCTTCTGGGTCTTGGCCAGGTACAATCATCCCATGCATTTGATATTTGGTCATATTTAACTGATTAACATACTTTCAGTGGGAAAGAGACCTAAAAGGGCTCAGAAACTCAGCCAGTGTGTGCCTGAAATAAGTTTGTTTGTGAGGTCTGTCACTACAGACTACCATCACCATTGGGAAAAGTCCTGGTTGTCTGATCCCCACTGATTTTCTGACTCTGACAGACCTTTAGCCCTCCCAAATCCATATTATCCCACCAAAATGAAGTGCTATTCCACACAAGTCATTAAAGTGGTCAGAATAGTTAATTTATAATTCAATATTATGCAAATATTAATATAATTTATTTTATGCAAATTGTAAGATTATGATGTGTGTCAATCTTTCCTGATATAGACATTCTCTATACCCTTCATTGCGAAGCATTTAAACTCTACAGCTGCCATATGAAGATTAATTACAGCAATACATTTATGGCACAATAAGAATGTAGCACTGTTTGGTTCTGTGAGATTCTTCATACTGAAAATACAATACAAATTGTTCAGAAGAATAATTATAATCTGCTTAGGAAGAGATACATTAATAAATGATATTTTTTTCTAAAAGAAACTCATTCTACAAAGTGGTGTATAGTTTGATGATTTTTATATTAAAAGAGATAACTGCAATTTGTTTTTTACCTCTTTTTGAATACAGTTTCATTCAAACAATTTGGCAAACTCATTGTTTTAATATTTTAGCAATAAAGGTGAAGAAAACAAAAGAGAAAATTCAGTAGTTAATCATTACCTTACTGAGGTTTTGGGAACTAATATATGTTACATATAAAAACCAGTTTATGCTAATAAGTTAAGACAGATAAAGAAGGAAAGATCTATGTTACTGTATCCCGTTCAGGCTTAGGACTAATATCCTTAGTTGCTGAGTAAATCTGGTATGATGTTTCTCCTAATTCTTCTCAAAGACCCTCAGATACTCGTTCTAAAGAACATGCACATCATGTCCCATGTATCAGCACCTCATTGGCCTCACCACCTGTCTTGGATAGTTCCATATTAATTCACAGATCCATATAATGTTCTCTTCCAAAATACCTACTTGTGTGCACCTCCCTGATTCTTCTTGCAGGCATTAGAATCAGAGCAAGTCCTCTGGAGGACCAGCTGTCCTTGCCTGGTACAATTCACAGACCTGCTAGCAGGTGGCGTTAGGAGCAGGGAACGCTCAGAGGACCAAAGCCCTGCAAGTGCAAATACCAGTTCTGCTGTTCACTCGAGTAGCAGCAGGACTGGACTTACTGCGTTTATGGATTTCCTTCTCTGTCACTAGAGTCTGGAAGATACATTTCAAAGCTCAAGCCCTACCTTTCTAGATTATAGAGTGCATTCCTGACTGACTGCGAGTAGACTGCCTTATAATTCACTTGCCTTTTCTTTCTAACCCTTCTGTTTAGAAAATCTGCAGATCTCCTTTAAAATTGTTTCCAAATGCTGCTATGTCACTATCTAGGTCTTAAGTGATCAGCTAATGTTCAAAGGTTTTCCATATTTCATCAGATATTTTGGAGTGCAACGTGCATCCTTTCAGTGGCCTTTTTCAACAGTTCCTACTTGTTGTGAAAGAAACACGGTATAGCACTCCAGGCTCCAGTTTGATATTCCAGTAGCCCCGGTCACCTGGTAAGTGCTCTATTCAAATGAGCATTGCAGCTCAATTTCATAAAGACAACAGCTGAATTTGAGATGCTCCTTCATACATTAAACCATATACTGTGGGTTTAAAGTTTTGTAATAGTGCAGTTTATATATTTGTCACTTAGCTGGTTGTGTTTTCCCAACAGTCTCCCTGCAGCTGCAAAACCTAAATTAAATACATTAAATGGTTAAGATCCTTTGCTTTCTGCAGAATTAAGGCATGTATAACAGCCCAACATAAACATCAGTTGCTCACCTTCCTCCTATCTAGATGGTTACTTTGAAATAATCAGTGAATAAATTTTAAAAAAAAGTTTATTTTGCCACGACATCATTAATTCAATAATACTTCCCACTCATTTACTTATGAGGAAAGCCCTATTTTAGGTGGCAAATGCAGATTAACTTACTTTATGCTGATGCATAAAGAAGAATATAATTAATATCAAACCATCTTAAATTATGTAACTCTGGAAAAACTAAAAGAAGCGGCCTGATAAAAAAGTTAATTTGATCTGTCCAGCTAGTCAGTTAACGACAGATGATTAAGAGAAAGCTACAAGACACTCTATAAAGAGTGTGCAATACAAATCTCAAGTAAGCAAAAAACAGCTTAGAAATGCCAAGTTTCAGAAGGTGAAAACAGACATACTAGTCGTATGGATGGATGGATACCTTAAACAGTTTTTAAAAATTGGTATAATTTTAAATTCAAATACTAGAAAGCTAAGAAAGGGCAGGATTAGACTTGCTACCAGAAATGGTATTTCACAATCACACATCTTTTCTTTAGTTTTGTACTACAAAACATCTTAAAAATTTTAGATGATAACATCTTTTTTAAAAAAAATTTCTTTTCTTGTACAGTGTACGGAACACTTGAGTAAAACAGATCTGTACAATGAAAACAGTTGTTTTCGTGGGATTTGTGCCTTGTTTACTTTTAGATGTTGGATTGTATGTAGGAAATTTTGACAATGAGTCTTTTTTGGCATACATATTTTTATTAATTCAATATTTAACTATGCTAATTTGTATGAACAAAAAACCCCAAGCAAACATCAGACAATTCCATTTCTGTACATATTCACTCCTGTATTCCTGTGTCAAATATATAGATGCAAATGCTGATAACTAGCTCTTACACCTCTGCTTGAATGAGATAAGTTTTTGCACAGATTCCTTTTTGCAGTTTTGTGCCAATCTTACAGGCCAGAAAAAAGATTAGTTCTCTCAGTTTTCCCTGGCCATCTCACAAGCATGCAGGGTCCTTCTTGCTTCTTCAAAATGAATCTCTAGAAGTGGAAAATTTTGTTTAGAGTTAGGGGGCATAGAGTAAGAGATATGTTCCACTTTCTAGCAAAGGTCTTTACAGAATTTTAGTCAACAAAGTATTAAACAACTTGAGGAACTGATTTTGGTAAGACTTTCTTCCGGGTAAGAGGAAGACTACAGGCAGCTAATGAGTACTGTACATGTAACATAACTCACCCTCAAAGGGGATCAAAATTCTTGTAGGAATTACAGTGATACCAACTGCTTATGACCTTATTAGCTGTAATCATAAACAGGAAATAGTCTACATCATCTCAGCAAAGTTGTTCATTTCACAGTGGATTGGATTCAGGACTCTCTCCTCCCCTTTGTTTTAAGCAGTACATTTCAAAACTACTTACATTAACATCTGATACTTCATGTCTTGAAGTGATGTTTAACCACAAGAGTTTAAGTTATTAAAATGAAATGATGAATACATTTTTGGAAGAATGCATACATTCTGGAAGGCTTCTTGTGTCATGCACACCTGCATGGGCAACCTAAGCTGAATTTATCCTGCAACCAGAGAATGCCTTGCAGCTTCGGAAAATTGCTCATTAATGAGACTAGATCAAAGTCAAAGCAAGGATCATGAACCACCAACTTGCCTTGCAGCCAATTTGCATTCTTCCTTCCCTCTTCATTTATCTCCCTTCTTTTGCTTTCCAGCCTCCAGGCATTATGTGAACGTTAGGGGAAAGCATGTGCTCTCTTTTTTATGTGTACACAGCAAAAGATATATAAATACATTAACTGTGTTATAACTTCCCATTCCTCTCTACACTTTCAGTGCTTTGTGTAAAATATTTTATGATAATTACAGTCTTTTACTTTTCTCAGCAATGACGTTTTATCGTCTGGACTGCATTTCTTTACCAAAAAACAATAAAAGTAATAAAAGTCTAGATGAATGGAAACAGACAGATTATTTAGATATTAAAATCCCATTAACAATTCTTAATTGTCCCAAACAATTAATAGCCAAAATCTCTGACTTTGCTGAGGGTAGAAGCAAATTTCCAGGTTTCCCAAGAGAAAAGAGCAGTGAGGAATTCTGTTTCGCTTTCAACTAAAATAGCAGGAGACTGCAAATGAAGGACTGCAACTTGTTACTATCACTCCATTTTTAAGCCCTTTTCTGGTTAAAGACAATAAAAGCTGAATAAGAAACTCAAAACTTCTCCCCTGTAACAGCATCAGACCATGGACTTGTTCTAAGGTTACAAAGTCAGCAAAGTTAATAATGCTTCACAAGCAGCAACAGCTCTTAGTTCTGTTAGCAAAATACCCTCAAGTACACAGGGAAAGAGAACATGCTCAGGAGCTAGTCACGGTTTAGAAGTAAAAAGAGATGTTGTTAGGAATGGTACAGTAAACTCAGCTGTGTTGCTCTTTTCACCCATGTGTATAATTCTTTAGATCTCTTTTTGTTCCCAAACACTCCAAGTGTTTTTTCCTCTAAAACAGACAACATTGCACTCCTTCTGCTAGGAGCATTATATTTACAAACATTACACTATAGTCATAAAGTGGAATGTGCACATGAAGAGCTGGTAAGAAATAAGCCAGTTTCAGTTGTTAGATACTAAGGACTACTATAAATAATTGTAAGACAAAATTTTTGAAGTAAAATTCCTCTGCATAAGAGAAAAAAAATCACTGTTCACTAATTAACTGTTTAATGCTGTCAGCTGAGAGGCTGAGGAAATGAAGAAGAGAACTATCCTCTCAAACCAGGTGCTACCTCCAGGGCACGACAGAAACATGTTGGCAGAAGAGTGAGGAAACTTGTCCTAGTGCTCCTGGGCTATGCCTAGGGATGTATTTTTTTCATGTGCAATAAATATACTAAAAATGGCATAAGAAGAAAAAATAATGAAACATCTTGACAGTCTCTTTTAAAGTTCATCAAAGATTTAATAAATTATTGGAAGTGCAGCAAGCCTGTCAAGGTGTGGATAGCTGTGTGCCTGAAAATCTTTATATGCTGTCCATTACCACTAATCCAGCCCCAGGCTGGATTAATTTGTATGATGTTAAAAAACCCTTCCAGCTATCCAAAAGTGTCAAAGTAGGCTAGAGCACACAGAATGCTTGAGAATACAGCCATCACCACTGCACTGAGTAATACAACCAGATGTCCACTCTCTTAATCCTAGACAAGGTTTTCTACAAAATCAAGGCTAAATCCTGGTCTTCCCTGCAGACACAGAGGAAGCCAAGTTAGAAAGAGTTAAACTGATGATGGAGGAAACTTCCCCAGATTTTGTGCAGAGCAAAAAGCAGTCTAAGACTTGTACACCCACAACTGTTGACAGGTGAGCTAGAAAAGACTTCCACTTGTTTCAATGATAAAGAGTGACATCTTATTTAAGTCCAAAATAGGATAAATCTATTAGTCACTCCTACATTTCAGGCTATTGCTCAATTTTCTTTTCAGATCCCAAAGACTATCAAGAGGCACTTTACTTTTGACAAGAGTAATGTACCAGAATTACATGCCATATTAAAATACTTGCATAAGCATCTTAAAAGTGCTGTAAGTGAGAAAATTTGGGAGGTTTGGGTTTTTAAATTATCTTTATAAATTTATGGAGTTGGACCATGAACTTGAAATATAGAAGAGAATGTCAGTAGTAACAACCAGCAAATTTCAGCTGTCAGGTAGGGATGCACACTTGAAAGGGGTGAAATCACCTAACATAACAAATACATGTTAATATTTTAAGTAAGATAACCTAAGATTCTGATTTTTTTGTGTGTGTCAGCACTTGGGACTGTAAATGAAAAACATCAATAATTCGAGACTCATACTGCTAATAATAACAGAACTGTCAGCATATTGTGTAGGTTTCAGGAAATAAAATAGGCTTGCTAAACTACTTCTTCCTGATTACTGAAAGGCGATTGTAGTAGTCCATCCCAATCTGAACACATTTATAATTAAAATTAGGTGCACAACTCCATATATTCCTTTGATTAGCTTCTACAGCAGTGAATGGCTTCATAGCTAAAGGGGAACACATTGCAACCTTGCACTACTAGAACTGATAGCAATTTAGAAGGATGAGTATTTTCCCCAGTCCTTCTATATTCTGAACATCCAAGGTATTCACTTAAGCGTAACTTGTTGATTGAAAGTTGTACTTTTGACACAAAGCTGTATTTTTCATGTCCTGGATCTATGTCACATTTTAACCAGGAAGACATGAAATGTGATATTTGGTGATGGTTCACCTTCACAGGCAGCTTGATCCTGGTCAGTAGCTAAACCCCCACCCTGTCACTCATGCATACACCCACAGGAAGGTGGGCGAAGCAATCAGAAGGGCAAAGCCAAGAGAAACTCATTGTTCAAGATAAAGTTGAACACATGAAGGAAAAACAAAACAAAACAAAAACCACCAAGACAATCACCCAGCAACTCACAGCACCAGATTCCTCCCCACCTCATTTTTATTGCTGAGCATAACATCATACAGTATGGGGTATCTCTTTGGTCAGTTGGGTTGATCACTGTTTCAATCAAAAATTTGAAACACAGCATCACACAGGCTGCTCCTTTCCCAGCAGAACCAGTTCAGAGTACACGCAATGGTTTCCTATTATGGACTCCTAACAAACACACATTGCCTGATCCAAAAGCAGAAAAAAGACACATTAACTACAACGGTGATTTTAAAGGTTGTTCTCATGAAGTTAGGAACTTCAATTCCATGTTATCAACTGTTCAGACATTCCGGTCTAGAGGACTTTGGTGTCTCTGCCCTATGTTTTGGCCATCTCTCCTCTGAAATTTTTAAAAAAATTACATATATATATATCTATATATATCTATATATAGATATAGAGATATATAGAGATATATATATATAAAATTTTTCTATATATATAAAATAGGTATATAAAATAAGCATATGAAATAGATGCATAAAACATATATATAATATACATCTATAATATTTATAAATATATGTATTAAATTTTTCTTTACCCATTCTAGTATTACATGAAGAAAGAGTTTGGAGGATGCTGTACTGAAAGTCTGGCAAGGTAGGTACAAGAAAAATCTAACTGAAGGAATATACACACAAAAAGATGCCAGAGGTATTATAAGTGGGAAGGTAAAAAATGAAAGCTGAAAAAAGGACAAAGGAACAACCATTCAACAAGTTTCCAGAAAGTAAGTTAAAGGCAGGAATAGGCTGTGACTAATAACCATGTGTCTATCCCAGTGCTTTTCTTTGTCCTTTTAGTTTTATTCACTACTTGCCCCTACAGGTCCATTATTCCAGAAAACTGCTGATACTTTGTAACAGCATAAGCACCATATAAATTGATTCTGAGTAATCAAACTTGTCAAGACTTTTTCACTGATTATGTGTACTACAGATCATTTACAGAACAAACATCATTGAAAATGGTAGGGCTCAAATATTACTTGAGGGGATAATCTATGTGTCCCAAAACAAAAAATGAAACCCAAAATTGACACAGAATGTATTTTGTTAACTTTATCAAACTAGGAGAAAACATAATCAAGATGAAAATAAAGCTGCTTGTAAACTCAATTAAGTTACACTTTGGGACTAGTTTTCTAATTCTGTTCTATGTACACATTTGAAAACAAGAGCATTATGCAGAAGTGTCTTGGAGAGCTAGGCTTCTTGATCCACTGTCCAATACACTGGAGTTCAGTTGGTTAGGTCTACCAAAAATAAGATGGCACAGGGACTTTCAATAAAGAGCAAATAAATGTTTGTCATAAATAAAGGAGGAAGAAGAACTGCTTATGCCAAAGAATAAGAATAAGGCTGTCAGAAAAACACAGATTCTTGTAAACAATAAGAGGAATAAATTTCTTCTGGAATTTAGTGTCTACCAGTAACCATTTGCAAAATCACCATCAATGAGTTAGAATGCACTACTTTTAAGATGATCTTGGTGTCCAGCACAGTTATGGAACAGATCACCTGGAGTGTGATCACATGGCATGTACAGGACAACCAAGGGCTCAGGCCCAGCCAGCACAGGTTCAGGAAAGGCAGCTCCTGCCTGACCTGATCTCCTTTTCTGACCAGGTGCCCCACCTGGTGGATGAGGGATAGGCTGTGGATGTGTCTACCTGGACGTCAGCAAAACCTCTGATGTCTGTCTCCCACAGCACTCTCCTGGAAAAGCTGGCAGCCCATGGCTTGGACAGGTGGGGCCTTTGCTGGGTTAGGAACTGGCTGGAGTGCCAGACCCAGAGAGTGCTGGGGATGGTGCTGCATCCAGTTGGGGCCAGTCACTGGTGGTGTCCCCCAGGGATCTGTGTTGGGCCCAGTCCTGTTTAATATCTTTATTGATGATCTGAATGAGGGATTGAGGTTGGGTCAGAGTGTCAGTTTGCTGGAGGTTAGGAAGGCCCTGCAGAGGGACTTGAACAGGCTGGATAGATGGGCTGAGACCAATGGCATGAGGTTCAACCAAGTACCAGGTCCTACACCTTGGCCATAAAAACCTCCTACAGCACTACAGGCTGGGCGAACAATGGTTGGAAAGTGGCCCAGGGGGAAAGGACCTGGGGGTTTCTGGTTGACAGTGGCTGAGCATGAGCCAGCAGTGTGTCCAAGGAATCCTGGTCGGTAGCAGGAATAGTGTGGCCAGCAGGACTAGGGAGGTGATTCTTCTTCTGTACTTGGCACTGGTGAGGCCACACCTCCAGTCCTGTGTGCAATTCTGGGCCCCTCAATTCAGGAAGGACAATTCTCAGGTTCTCTGAAAGGTCCAGAGAAGGGCAATGAAGATGGTAAAGGTCTGGAGCACAAGTCCTGTGAGGAGCAGCTGAAAGAGCTGGGGTTGTTTAGCCTGGAGAAAAGGAGGCTCAGAGGGGGCCTTATTGCTCTCTACATCCACCTGAAAGGAGGCTGTAGGCAGGTGGGGGTCAGCCTCTTCTCCCAGGCAACCAGTGACAGGATGAAAGGACACAGTCTTAAGGTGCACCAGGGAAGGTTTAGGTTGGACATTAAAATAATTTCTTCACAAGAGTGATTAGACACAGGAATGGGCTGCCTGGGGGGTTGGTGGAATCACGGTCCTCAGAGGAAAGACTGGACTTGGCACTTAGTGCCATGGTCTAGTCAACATGGTGGTGTTCCGTCTTAGGTTGGGCTCAATGAACTCAGAGGTTTTTTCCAACCTAATTGATTATGTCATTGTGTGATATAGGCACATAAAAATGAGATGTCTACTGAACTTAGGTTTTCTATATGTGAATGTCCTTAATTAAAAATGTTTACCCAAAAAAATGCCAGTGCTCCGTTTGCTTTTGACTGTCTATCTAAACCAAAGACTGGCTTTAAAAAATAGACTACATTACAGCAGTCTGCTTAATCTTTACTCACGCCCATAACACTAGTACAGAATAGAGGACAGAGAGGAAGAGAGAGGGGAAGCTATATAAAACAGGATAATCTCAACAATCAAAGCACCAGGGAATTGCCTTTACTGCAACAACCAAAAAAAAGGTAGAGAAACTGAATCCAAAAGTAATGTATTGTAGCCAGAGGTGTCAGAAGTAATATCATTTGACTCAAGCTTGACAGTTTAGTGCAGTGGTAACTCTCCTCTGAACGTAACTGCTTTTGTACATTTCTCAGTGCAATCCTATTCTTCTGTTCTATTATAAAAGCTGCATGTGCATTGGTATGTCTCTTTCTCTTTAATTTCTTTTATGGTTATGACTAGTGTGTAATGTATTTTTCTCACTGTTCCCCCTGTAATGATCCCTGTCTACTACCAAGTCCACAGTGCAAACGAGATGTGACATTACTGCAATGCAGCCATGTTTAAATTGAAATATCATTGGAAGGACAACACATTTCAGCCCCCTGCTTTACAGTACTGAAGAGTTATGCATGCAATAGTCATTGTTTACTATTTTCATATGAAAACAATGAATGGTTGAATGGGGATGGTATTTAATAAAAGCCTTTACAGCTGATAATCAGGCAATGAATCATAGTCATGGCCTTTGAAAAATACTTTAAAATAAAGCTGCATTTGTCATAAAGTAGATAAGCATTTCTGTCTTGTTTAGTAGGTAAATATATCTACAAGCTTTTTCTAATTCTGTTTTAAATTTCTGTAGAGAATAAAGGTTCATCTGAATTTAAAAAAAGAAAAGTGTAGAAAAAAACCCACCAAAGAGCAGCTACAAGTTTCATCTTTCCCTACATCATAAGAGGGAGAGAATAGCTGTTTGCAATAGTATAAGTAAGAATCCTCTCAGTTTGTTAGGAGAAATTCCATGTCAGAACTACTCCACACTCCAGATTAATGTGTATGGAGCCCAGTAAGGCTGGAAAACTGAGCATCAACATAGAATGAAAACATGGGATGCTGCAGTGGAGTCGGACTCACCACAGCTCTTATAAGATGAAGAAGAAAGCCTGATGAATGTAAATGAATGGCCATCTTGGCCCACACCAACTACTTCTGCTTGGTTCAACAGAACATGACCAGTCTATATGTTTCCTTGTTCCCATACATAGGGTAGTGCTGGTACTGTCTTTATATAAATGAGTTAGGACAGGGAATGAAAAAACCTTGAATTTCCCTTTCTCCACAAAGGAACAAGTATTCTTATTCCTCTCCATACCCCCACCCCCCAAAAAAGCTCAGAAAACCCAACCCCAGAAACACACCACACCCCATCCCCCCCACC